>LTAE01002401.1:0-20870 GCA_001647135.1 Pontederia paniculata | reverse complement strand
CAATCGGCCACAATGACGGCATTATTAAATCTTGCATTTTTTATCTTACATATCATACATAATACATCATAGAGGTCAGTCATAAAATATAGGCATCATATCATGAACCAATAATAATCAAAGTTCATATGAAATCTTATAGCGATACATCATCATACTTTAGGACATAATATGAACCAAAAAATGATCTTGGTTCATATAAAGTCTCATAATATAGATCTCATCATGATATGAATCGATAATGCTCAAGATTCATATAAATCTTTGTAACTTGAACTTCATCATGCTACAAACAATATAATGATCAGAATTAACTACCTTAAGATATAGGGATGAACCAATAAAGATCGGGGTTCAATATAAGATCTGATGACATTAATATGATCATACAACTACTTCATACATATTAATTCAGGATTATGCATTAGAGGATCATGAGCTGAGTAGAATAATCATATAAAATTATTGATTTTGTCGATTAAAATCATATAGAATCAAATAAGATCTTTGAACATTCATATTGAAGATAGATGTCATGATAAGATCAGATTAAATCATTTGATGCCAAGAGTTTAGTATGAGCATTGGTGACTCCAAATCTGATATAAAAATTATACATATCATGTGAAAAATTATGTAATCATTCTACATATTATGACAAATGATTATAGATTTGGAATGATCACAAATAAGATATTCATTTTCAGCTTTGGATATGATTAACATAGCGTCAACTTAAAATCTCTAACTTAATCTAACAGTATCCATTTAATAAAATTCTAATTTCTCATCAAAATAGACTTCAAAAGAATTGACATATACAATTTTCAGATTTTTCCTCCTAATCATTTGCCCTAAAAAAATTCTGCAATATATCCTATCTATTTCATATCAGATTGTGACAGCTGATCCTTAAAACATTTATTACTCCATTTTCAGATAATTCAAAGTTCTAATCCAAGATCACACAGACATGTAACTGTTCCATAAATTTCATATTATAAAACTTTTATTTCAATTTATGGCATATTTTACAAGTTGGATTCGCTGCATCTCAGGACAACATGACCCAGAGTTAGTATTTCGCTCATAATGTTTTCTATAGACCTCGGATTGAGATGAAATTAATTTTTACTGAAACTAGACTTCGAGGGCTATGTGTGCATATATTATTTGTAATTTTTAGATGAATATAACCTATAAAAATTATATTCGCAACAGAGGTCATAAATCAAAGTAGAATTGAATGATATGCATCTAACAATATAAATATTGAATCACATGAAAGATCTAACTAAAGATGATTAAATATATACAAGATCAAATCTTAAATCATGATTTTCAATTATTATGAGTTCGAATTACCTACCTTTTTGAGAAATCGAAAGGGGTTCTTCTCATATGTTGCACGAAAGACTCTCAAATTATTGTTGATGATTTCATATCGTCAAGACCTTCTAAATGGTATATAGTTTGTCGAAGTTCGGTGGGCGGATGGCGGCGTGATGATGCCTCAAAGAAGCTCTTCCATTTTTTTTTCGGCTGGCCCTATTTTGATGTGGAGAGAGAGAAACGTAATGGGGAGAGAGGAGGTAGAGAGAGGGAGAGAGAGAGAGGGACGTGAGGGATTGGAGAGAGAGGGGGAAACGTAGGAGGGAATGTGGGAGAGGGTTACGGCTGTAACCGCTCTCACTTTTATTTATTTATTTATTTTCTTTTTTTTAGGTTGTTACAACTTGGGTTGTGTCCGACATGACATAATACTCGATTGTTGTCAGAATCGGACCGCCACTTTAGGTTTTTCAGCTCGGCATGACACTATCTTAAGTATGAGTCAGATACAATTGAATACGAGCAAATTGATTTTAATATATAAAACATAGATATTATACATGCAATTTTTGTAATCAAAATGTCCACTTAATTTTTTTTAACCCGAATTCAATTTATTTCTCAATATTTAACTATATAAAAAAAATATGTTTCTAATTATACACATTTTTTGACATGACATGATATTTTTTCGTGTATGATGGTACATTTTTTAGTACAATACGGTCACGATCTATGCAAACACGATTTAATTGGCATAAGTCCGAAAATGTCAACTAAAAAATCGGACTCCCATATTTGAGTTTGACATAAACAATAGGAGGTAGTTTCCCTTCAACCCCACATGGTTGGTAGATGTACCCACCTTTGAAATTGCCCCGTAATATTTGGCAAAAGCAATGAGAGTTTTCTACTATTAGAGTTCTTTCAGCTCACTGAAATGTGAATAATTGGTTTCCAAACTGGCCAAAATGTGTGGGCTATAAGGGATACGATGAAGGGTATTGCCAAGAACAATAAGTTGTCCGTCACCTTTTTTATCCACTTACCATCTTATCGATGAGGAAATAATAAGAATAATAATTTACGAACCTTTTATATACAGCACAAATTAAATTATAGCTCCATTGAATTCATTCATTAGTTAGGAAATAACTTCATGGTCATGACTGTTTCCTATTTAAATAGAATGCGCGCGCGTATATATTTATCTATATATATAGGATGGATCCAAGATAAAAAAATTAGAGGGATCAGTACATATAGAAATAAAATAAAATAAATTAAGAGTGGTCATGATTTGAACCATAGACCATAAGATGATAATCAAAATCCTCTAACCACTACACCAATCAGATAATTTTACTCTATTTTTTAATATTTATTTTATATATTAATTGTATCTACTAATATATATATATATATATATATATATATATATGGCCGAGGTCTCCCCAACACTATATATGAATTCGCCCCTGAATATATATGTGTGCGCGCGCATTCTATTTAAATAAGATATATTATGTACCATATGATATGAATCGTTGAATTTAAGAAATATACTTAAAAATAATTAATTTATCTAAGAATCATATTTCTATTTATTTTTATCAATCACATAATTTATATCCAACATATCAAATGATAAAGTACGCGATGTATCGAATACACGTCCACTAAATCATACATATACATATATATATGGTAGAGGAAAAAATTTGAAATACAGTTACTAAGGTCATCCATTGCTGGGCCTTGTACCGTATGCATGAAAGATAAACGCCGGCCCAACAATAGAGTCTGACTTGGATCGGGCTCGTGTCGTGCCCGTCACGACTCAACTATTACATTCTATCGGTCTCGTGGCACACCCCCACCTCCACGTTTTCCATCTCTTGCATGTTCTTACATGCAAAAATTATGCAAAACTAAAAATGTTTTCAAGGATTCGAAGAGTCGAAACAATGTACTATTTCTCTCATCTCATAGAAACATCCCATCTACGTGCGGCGCATGTCATGCACAGGCACAACACTAGTCGTCGGCAAACCCAACCCCCACTACGTGCCAAGATTGCGACGTGGTTTGGTTGGACCGCGCCCTCGTCCGGCACCGCCTCTGACGCGACTCCGACCCGCGCACAATGACCCGACCGAAGCACGTCGCGCATGCACACACACACACCATTACCACCACCTGCCCCCTCCAATGACATCATACCACGTCTCCCGACAACTATCGAAGGTGGATCCCACTGACCACGTGGGCGTACGCCACTGCGCGTGGGGCGGTGGCAACGTCGCGGTCCCTCAACAGCACGTCATCTCTCTCTCTCTCTCTCTCTCTCTCTCTCTCTCTCTCCATCGACGTCGCGAGTTGTAGTAATCCCATGATGCCATTAAAAAATTAAAAAAATTGATCATTAATCTACTTAAGTATGGTCGCCTTAATCAAACACATATGAATCACAAAAAATATAAAAAAACTGACCTTTTTTTACGAAGGAGAACTATTCGGAATGTTTCTCAAACATTTTCTTATTAAGAAATGCATCATATAATACGTACTTACATGTAATTTAATTGATGCAAGAAAATATATATATTGGCAATAAAGTAATTCGAAGGAAGAAAAGTAAGGTGCGAATGTAAACGAACACGAGATCGGTTCGCCAAAATTAGCATAGAACATGATCGCAACAAACTGCATATATAGACATTAATTAAGAACAACTAAGAAATTAAGGTAACGGCATCAAGTTACGAGCACTCTAGAGATAATAAAGCCAAGAAATAAATAGAGAAAAATATGGCTTGATCTTATCCTCTATATATTTCCATTTTCTTCATCTTTAAATGAGACAAAGTTAGGGATGAGAAATATTGCATGGCAACTATGAACAATAAACCCAAAGAAAAATAGCAACCATTGTACACTTTTTAAGAGGGATTAATTGAAAGGAGTAATCCCATTTAGATATTACGTTATATATAATTAATTAAAAGCGGATTAGATTTAAGAGCGGAAATTTAAAATAAAAAAAATAAAACTACGGAAGGTAAAGTGAAGCGTCGGTATCTCCCCAGTGGCTCTGATTCCAGTACGCCCCGGGATCGACGGCGCTGGTGAGATCGAAGAGCGCCGGGTCGACGGAGGTCGGCCAATCCAAAGCCCCCAGCCCACCGGCGCCTCCTCCGACGCCGGCCACCGGTCGTAGGTCGCCGGCTATCGTATGGTCGATGATGAATCCTTCCTGTTGCTGTTGCTGTTGCTGCAGCTGCAGCTGCTCCTGCTCCTGCTCCTGCTCCTGCTCCTGCACTCTCATCTCCTCAACTGTCTTATGTTGACCGGTCGGAAGCCGAACCGGCGACAGATCGGAGAAGCCGAACCCCAAGAACGGTACCGGCGACGCGCTCGGCGTCGCTGCCGACGGGACTATAAAGTTGGCAAAGCTTCCGGAGGGCTGGGGCTCCGGCAACGTTTCAGGTGCCGAGCAAGGTGGCGTGTCGACCAACTGATGGAATGGAGGATCGCCGGAGATAGAGGTAGGGTTGTTGGAATTGGAGACGTTGCCGTCGGAGAAGGGAAGCGCCAAGGCGGACGCATCGCCAGGACCGGCGGTGGTGATGCCGGAGCTTTGGCTGCTTAGCCGGGAGACGGATGACGACGACATCCGGCGTTGCTGGCCTTCCTTTTCTCCGGAGGCCGAGGACTTGGAGGACGACTTGGAGGAAGAGGAGGAGGAGCGCTTGGCCTTGCGGCAGCCACCGCCGACGGGGACGTTGCGAAGGACGCCTCCCTTGGTCCAGTAACGGCGACAGGACTTGCAGAAGTGGCGAGGCTGGGAGAGGTTGTAGTTGTTGTAGTAGCAAAACTTTGTGTTGGCGGAGTCGCAGCGGGGGCACTTCACCGGCAGCTGCTGCTGCGCCGCGGCCGGGGGCCCTCCGCCGACCGTCGGGTACCCTCTAAAGCGCCGGAAGTCTCCCGCGTCACCGCCATCNGGAGTCGCAGCGGGGGCACTTCACCGGCAGCTGCTGCTGCGCCGCGGCCGGGGGCCCTCCGCCGACCGTCGGGTACCCTCTAAAGCGCCGGAAGTCTCCCGCGTCACCGCCATCGCCTCCTCCTCCTCCTCCACCGCCGCCGCCAAAGAAGATGCGTCCGGCGAGGCCTGCTGGCGCGGATTGGAAGTCCTGCATTCCGGGCACGGGGCGCGAGATGGCCGACGGCGGGAGATCGTGGAAGGTCCGGGAGGGCGCGGTGGCGGCCGGATCATTAACAATTAATAGGCGCCGGCGGGCACGGCAGATTGAGGGCCTCACGTCGTCGTCGCTCCTCCCAGCTTCTTCCCCGCAGTGGTGAGACTTGTTTCTTTTGGTTGGCCACAAACTGAGTCCAAGTTTCCAAATATCTTCTGCTTGATCCCAAGTGCATTGACAATACTGTCCCTGCATGGCTAAATTCATTTCTTAATTATATCTTACGTATGTGTATACGGTTAAAGATCATTCTATATTTATTACTTTACAACATTGCACCCCCATTTTCTCCTATTTATTTATATTTATATAAAAAAACATAGATTACATTATTTACTTTTATAAAAAAAAATACAATGCAACATCACTAAAGATCACATCGTTATTTGGTAGAATGCTATTATAAAAATATTATGATCTTTTTTTATTTGACATCAAAATGCTAATCAACAATATGAACACATCATACGAAAATAATAATAATTTTAAAATAATAATTTTAGTATAGTCAATTAAAATATATTATTACATTGTTCATCACTAATAAAATGATTATAACTCATATTAGATTCATAAAAAAAATGGAGGTGCTTCCTACTTTAAGTAGGGAGTATCATGCTACCCATGTTTCTAATCATATGATGTTTAATCTATGGTGACTTGATTTAGTAGAGAGAAAAAAAGTAGGAAATAGAAGATCTAATATCTATCATTAGATCTAACATCCTACTGTTAAAAATATAAATAACTTGGTGCTCCCTACGTAGATAGGGAGCACCTACATTGAACCCTAGATTCATTATGAACAATTTTAGTAATAGGTCGTTTCAGGCGTTGTGTACGCAATCCGTATCGAAAGAGGACACAACCCATATTTGGACTTCAGGGCGCCATCGAATAAATCATATTATCATAATGAATAACTACTATAATTACACTTTCATACACAAACTATCATAACAATTATGCTTTATGTAAATTCTCCCCCTATATTCTATCTAATACATATGAAAATCTTTAATATTGATCCTGTTAACTACATATCTTGATTGAGTGTGATTTATATCTTTTAGGGCTAACTTATATTATGATTAGGAATCCCTTGTAACTTATTTGAATATAAATGAGAATATTAAGTTGACCAAAAAATTATCATGATAATAACTTGACTTCGACTCTTGTATATGCTTATTATATCATATCTTCTTTTTATTTTTTTATTATTTATTTTAAATTTAGGGTGTTACATGTAAAACATCTCAACACTTTCCACCTTACCAAATGCTCAATGTGAATAGTTATTTGTGCATCATTCTATTAAACTAAATGTTTATTTATTATTAAATAATAACAATTAATAAAGTATACTTTGATATAATAATTAAACAAATTCTTTATACCAATCAATTTTGTTAGAATTGGACTCGACCAACTAATATGATGGGTCCGACTGTCGACCAAAGGCTAACACGGTTTCGGTTCACGCTAAAAACTAAACATGCATCAAAATAGGTCAAAAATACAGTTGAACCATTGAACCAACTATATTTCATGAATCAAACGGTTCAAGAATTGTTAAAAGAAAAATAAAATCTAAAAAAGTAAAGTGTAAAATCTAAGACTAAGTTGCGGCTTGGGATTTTTGAACTCTACGTGACCTACATCTCGCGTCTCTCTCTGACCTCCGGTGGCTCATGGCTGGCGACGATGGCGGTCAAAACTCGAAAGAGAAGAAGTCGACGACTCCATTAACGCTTTCGCGTGAAGTGGAAACCTTTCGATAATGCCCCTTGCTACACCTTCCATCTCGATTTCATTTCCCTTTCATTATTTTTGGACCTTCGATTTATTCTCCTTATGGTGAGATCCACAAATCGAACATTTTTTTTCTCAAGACCCTATTGAAGGGCGCTCTCCAGGGTCGGCTCTCACGTCGTTGAGCGACCTATAGTGTTCACCATCTGGCCTAGGTCCAAGGTCGCAGGGCAGCCCCTTGCAAGGTGAGCGGCGGCCCTCGCTCCAGGGCCATAGGAGGAACCCTGCAGCGCATGTTGCAGCCCTAGCACTGGCGCCAAGGCTGATCCTACATGGCCTCGTCGGGCGCCTTGCGAGGTCAGCCTCGGGCCACCGCGTGCCCTACAACCCTAGCACCAAGGCCACAGGGCAAACCCTGCAGGGCACATGGGTCGATGGGCGCGATGTGGAGGGCACCCCGTAGGATTTGCAGCACTATGGCGCCCTATAGGGACTGCCCTACGATAGGGCTGTGCCGGATGGCGAAATATCGGCCATAGGGCGCTCGACAAGCCTTGGGAGCAGCACCCTTGCCCTAGGCTTGGTGCTAAGGCCATAGGACAACAGTTGCCCTGACTTTGCCACAGGGTCATCATCGTCGTCGATAGGTAGCCACACTCATGTTTATGATGTTAGTGCTTTAATTTGATGTTTGTAATTGTTATGTTAGGAAATGACATCACGTGAAAGTAATGCTAACGATTCACAATAAACAACGACAAGTACTCAATTTGTAGTTGTAAGCACTCAATCAATTATATTAAAATTAGATCATATATAGGAGCATTGCCAAATATGTTTTGGCTTGGCCATGGTTGAAATGTTTATATGGAGCAAAGATTTTCAAAGCGGGTGAAATGTATATAATGAAAATGCATTTTGCAGGATTGAAAGGAAATACATCAGCTTGTACAAAAATTAGTTATGAGGTGAGATGCATCAACTTGTACAAAATTTATTTTTGAGATGAGATATAACTTGAAGGGCTTCTAAAATCATCGACTGCATCAAAGAAAAGGGCACTTGACCAAAAAGACGATAATGATTCCAAATAACAATTAGATTTGGATGTGCAAATTTCACGTAAACAAGCAATTCAAACAATTCTAAGTCAAGACAAAAGAAAGGAAAAAGAAATAAGAAATGTAAATATTTTTTTTTACTCCAAGAACTAATTCAGGTGCACAACCTTTTATTAAAAGTTCCATGCAAGGTAAAGAGGCTATATATTGTGTTGATTTATTTAATGCTAGAATCTTTTATGAATGTTGTCTTTCGTTTGACTGTGCCAATTATGTTTATTATAAAGCAATGATAAATATTATTGCAGCTATTGGTCCAAGGTATGTGGGATCTTCTTATAATTTCATTAGAACAAAATTATCATATGATATTAAGAAGAAGGTTGGAATGTTGGTTGAAACATTTAGAATTGCTTGAAAATAAATTGCTTGCACTATCATGAGTGATGATTAGCAAGATTAAAAGAATAAACAATTAATATTTTTTATTTATTCTTCAAAAGGAATTTATGTTGTTGCACCAATTGATGATTATGACATTGTTAAAGATGTTATAAATCTTTTCAATTTATTTGTGCAATTCAGTTGAATTTGTTGGAGTACGTAATGTTTTGCATATATTTACTAATAGCATTGTAAATTATAAAGTTGTCGATAGATTATTAAATGAGAAGTTTTCCCTCCATCTTTTGATCTCCTTGTGCTGCACATTATTTGAATTTGATCTTAGAAATATTGGCAGAATGATGTTTGTGAACAACTTGATAGAAAGAGCATTTAAGGTTACGAAATTTGTTTACAATCATCCATTTTTTGATTGGCTCAGAAAAAATCATAATGATATAGAATTTTACATCTTGAACCAACTCATTTGCCACAACATTTATTAATTTAAAAAATATTTATGATCATAAGCTTGATTTACAAGCTTTAGTGACAAGTGTGAATTTTACAAGCTCAAGATATTATCGTGTTAAGAAAGATAATATGATTATGAATGTTGTGTTGAATATCAAATTTTGAAATGATTGTGACATTATTGTGCAAATTATATCGTCTTTAATGCATTTTTTAGAAATGTTGATGGTGATTATATGTCTTCTCTTTGTTATGTGTTTGATGACATCCATAGAGCAAAGATGACCATTAAAAGATATTCATGAAATATTTTTTTTGTACAAACCTTATACAAAAATCATCAAGCATAGACGGGACAATCAATTTCGTTGTGCTACATATATTTTGAATCTTATATTTTATTATGATAAAGACAATTTTTATATCAAACCAGGGGTTTAACAATGATGACTTGATGTATTATATGTACTTGTTACAAATCGTGATATCAAATTTTTGAAACAAAGTTTATTGTATCATTATCGTTTGCAAAGTTTTAGTAACCACTTAGCTATTGAGATAACTAACGAATTGAGACCTCGTAAGTTTTATATTATTGTTTTTTAAATTCTTATTAAAAGTTTCTTAAATTTATGATATTGTATTCATCATTAAATATTATTAATTTTTTCATTGCTTTATATTGTAGATGAATAGTGGTGAAGCTTTGGATTTAGTGCTCCGCTAGTGTTGCAATCAACAATTTGATTATTAAGCCAATCAACATCTTCTTCAGGTTGTGAAAGAAATTAGAGTGTATTTGAAAGAATATATTCAAAGAAGAGAAATAAGTTAGAGCACAAGAGATTAAGAGATCTTGTATATGTTCATGATAATTTGGGTTTAATAAATAGGCTTGTTAATTTAATTATGAAATATACTTATCTATTTTTTGTATTGATTTATAATTGATCATTTATATATGTTTTTTTTTTAAATTTTATATGACTCTTAACAAGGAGAATCACTTCTTAATCCTATTGATTGTGAGAGTATGGAAAAAATTGAATTTTTGATCAAGGAAGAAGAGGATAATTCAACACTTGATTATGATGAGTTGGAGAATATGTTTTATAATGATTTAAATGTTCCAAAAATTAATAATCAAGAAGGCAAAAATTTAGTTCTCATTTCACAATTGTTTAATGATTAATTATTATGATTCTTGAATTTAACTTTCTTTTGTTCATTTTGATCAAGTGATATGCAGGAAGACAATATGTATGCTTCGGACTTAAACTTGGATTCTTTTCCTCTTGATGATAAAGACTATTGGAATAGATATTGTTGTTTAAGACTATGCATACTTGACTTTTTGAATATGGATTTGTGAAGCTCTTTATAAATATTGTTAGCAGTTGAATGTAATTTGTATATTAATGGATGATTTAAAACTTCAATATTTTGAATGCAATATGTATTTTGAAGGATGACTTAAATCTCGTTATTTTGATTGTTGAGACTTTGTGGATGCAATTTTGTTATCACTTTTAGTTTGTGTTTGATTTGGATATAAATTAGGAAATAAGGGTTTATTCCTTAGTTTATACCCAAACATCCAAAGGTATACCCAAATTGTGTGAAGAATAATTTTGTCATTTCAAAAATTATTTATACTGAACTTGTGTATAAATGTTGCCAAAAGTTATACCTAGTAAAAGATAGATATTACATTATACCCAAGTTGGGTATAAGTGTTAAGAAATAAATATTCAATAAAAAATTTAACAAATCTAATATCTACTAAAAACCAAATATGAACAAATCAAATATATAAAATAAATATTTATTAAGAAATAATTAACAAGTTAAATATTTAAATAAAAAACTCAAACTCTTTTATATAAAAAAATTTAATAAAAACCACATAAAATGTGTAATATTGTGTAAATATAATTAAAACCAAAAAATATTGCGTTTAAAGTTTAATTCTTAGTATCCAATATATAAATTATATTGTTCAAAAAATTTAAAAAAACTATATATTTTATTTGTAATTGTATGTTTATTTAGTCATATAATAATTCATCAGAAAATCAACAAAAAGATTATTTTAATTTTTTAATATTTTATAAATAAAAATATGTAACTCAGACCTATCTATTCTCACAACAACCAAACACATTGGAATAACTTGCAAATTTTTTTACTTCTTAACCAAACACAAATGAGCAATTATACCTATTCTTGGTATAATATATTTGGAACCAAATAATTATAATTTGTGGACCTGGTTAGACTATAAATAAGTTTATATTATCAACTTCTTAGTTTTTATAGCAAATTTGGAATATACATGTGATTCGTATTATTCTTTAATTCATTAAATAGTTATTTCTCAAGAGAAATTGATTCAGTAGTTTAATTTAATATTATCATATTTATAATATTATTTTATTATAGCTGATTCAATCGTCCGGTTTAATAAATTCGATGGTTAAACCTAACTTTGAGGCATTTCTAATTAGATTCTAACAACTTTGATATCAATAGACAATATTTGGTAATAATAATAATAATAATAATAATAATAATAATAATAATAATAAGGGAAAAAGGAGTATGCTGCCCAAAAAGGAAGCTGCAAGGGGAAGGCCAAAAGTGTACTATATGATGTGCATTGAGATATGTGCAAAATATAAATCAATGGTATTAAATATACCCTTTAACTTGCAGCTCAAAAATAAGTTGTATACTCCTTGTCCCCTAATAATAATAATAATAATAATAATATTATTATTATTATTATTATTATTATTATTATTATTATTATTATTATTATTATTATTATTATTATTTTGTTAATCATCAATCAAGATTTTAAAAATTACAATTTTAAGTCTATGAGTTTAAGACATTAGGTCATACTTAAAAACTTTTTGAGGTTTTTAGAACATAATAAGTCACTTTTGAAAAAAAAATTGTCACCATATTTTTTCTTCGACTTAAAAAAATACTTGAGGTGTTTGATTATATTTATAAATATTTTATTACTACAAACAAATAAAAATAATAGAGAATTTACTAAGATAAAACATGACTAGAAGTAGATAATTAATTTATAATATTTTCATTTAATATGTTTTTTTTATCCTATAAAAAAATTATACCATGAGAAATAAAATGATGTCAAATGTAAAATAAATCATCAATGAAAAATGACATATTAATTAAATATTTCAAGATTCAAAAGTATCACAAAATCATTCAAAATTAGATTATGTAGTAGAGTAGGGTATACACGAAGCAAATTATAAAGAATCAAATGGACTCAATCGGTAATCGACAATTTTATTTATTAGATATTAAACTAATTTGAGTATATAGAAAAATTTTGAAACTCATTGTATAATACTTTATTTGATATATCATGTGTTAACAATATAAAGTATGAATTGTTTATTTAATATACCTGTAGAAAATTTATGAACTTTTTTACTTTAGAAATGACACATTAAAATATTTAAATTAAAGTATTTTGGTTGCAATATTTTTTTTATTTTATAATACATAAAATATATGAATTTCTCAAATTTACTAATGTAGAATGATGAGTAATAATAAAATCTTACAGCCAATTAAAAGATATATTTATCTGTTAATTTAGATCATGAATTAAATAGTCAAATTGATGATGATAATAATAATAATAATAATAATAATAATAATAATAATAATAATAATAATAATAATAATAATAATAATAATAATAATAATTTGATCTTGCAATTAACTATTTTGTTTATTTTTGTTTAAATATATTTTAAATATTTGAGATTAAATTTATGATCTTGTTACTCATATGATATCTCTAATAAACATATTTTAAAAATTTAGAGTATCGTGTTTAGAATAATAACTGTGTGAACTCTGTGTTCAAAATTCAATATGAAGAACAATAAACATGTATCATATTTTGAACACATAATACAATCATATCCTACAATGACAACATCCTATATAAAGATCACTTATTACCCAAAAATATTAATATGCATGCCACAATTCTGTAGTTATAATAACTTGCTAGTATCAAGTTTAAATAGTGTGATTGTGATGATACACTACATAAATTTTAGTTTTGCTCTCTGAATAATATAGACGGATGTCAAAGCTAGATGACCCGACAAAAGTTTCCTACGTGATCAAATCTCATTCTTTTGAACTCGATGTATGTGATACTTATCTAATAGGTTAGAAAATGAATATTTTTTGCTATAAAGCATTTGCTATTTAGAACTTCAAATTGTATTAACTTTTTCCAAATGAAATAAATATGAAATCTCATTAAAACGAAAGGGTTTATGAAAAGAACAGTGAAATTTTATTTTGAAAAACAAAGAATTAAGAATACAACAAGTTTGGAAGGACTTTTTATTTATCATTTTTTATATTGTGATTATATAAAATGGAAATATCAAGTGATATTATTTTTATTGTTTGTTCACTGATGTCTTAGATACAATTTTCTTTTAGTTATTCCCATCTGATTATTATCCTGGGCTCAAAATAAATTTGAAAGATTTTATTATTTATTTGACATAGTAAAATTATTCTTTGATTGTCCTAAGATTTTGTAACTTTTTATTAGAGAAATTTTCCACGTGAATTTGGTGCTTTATTATTATAATTGTAATTGTAATTATAATTATAATTACAATTATAATCATAATCATAATCATTATTGTATTATTACTTTCGTGTGATATTAACTTGAACTATTTAATTCACATACAAAAACACGAGGAAGAATTGTCAATATGGGTGAGCATCAGTCGTTAGTTAATTAACCCATTGAACAAGTCAGTTAATCAAACTTAATTACTTCAAAAAATTATCCATTATCTCGATCAAAATTTTTAGTCAGTAAATGAATTTAGTTTAATTTAGTGAATTGATCGTTTATCCATTAGAAAGAAAATTATTATAGAAAATATTAAATATAGATAAAAAACTAAATTGTAAAAAAATGTGCATGGACAAAGTAAACATAAATATTAAATGTTAATATTATCAAGAACTAAAATTACATAAATAGTTGGAAATAAAAATACAATTAAACTAAAAAAAATCATAAATTCAACTAATATTAAGATGATTACTTTATTATATAGCGAAAATAACATTGTCTGTAAAAATAATAAAAGATTTCACTTATAAATAATAAAAAAAGATACCAATATAAAAAGAATGCAAAATATGTAGCTTATATATAATAAAATTTTAAAAAAAGTTATTATGGGATAATTTACTTACTAACCATTTTTTAGTTAATTAATCAAATAGATCGAATATTGTAGTTAACAAAAAAATATTTGTTAACTGAATTGGTTCGATGAAACATTTAAACATTTGGTGATTAATCAATTTAGTCTAAAAATTATCCAAGCTCATGTCTATTTTTCAATAATGGTACGAGAGCGACGTTGATTGATTATTTTGTATAAATTAAATGAAAAAAAAAATATTTTAGCGGGATGATCAAATTACATTAAATAATTATTTAGTTTGGATATTCTCTATTACGAGAATTTATTTGAGATTGTTATTTAAAAAAAATATTTCTAGAATTTATTATTTCATGATTTGACCCGAGTCATGATCTTTTCCTCTTTTTGATTTTTATTTATATAAATATAATGTATAAATTAGTTGTAAATTATATCACAATAAGAATTATAATGAAATTAATGTTCAATATACTTATATACTATATAATAGTAATAAATGATAATACTATAACAGCATATATATTTATATATTTAGTTACTTAATGTTATTATATTATCATATTCTTATTATTATACTAAGTTATTAAAATATTAATAGTAGGAGAAATGATAAAAAAAAATATTAATAATAATAAGTTATAAAAATGGAGGTGCAATTTTTATAAAGGAAAAGATGGTTGTCCCTTTCATTCAAGTAATAAATCCCGTCCCGTGCACCCGGACGCCGGGACTCTTTACGACCGTACGTCCGCGGAGGACTGTCGTCCGTCCGATGATGACTGACGTCGGTCCGCGCTCCTTGCGCCACGTTGCGAGTCGTGATTCGTCCGTCAGACAATGATTGCTGCGCAGTGTGTCGACCCCACTTCCCCATCCCCATCCCCATCCCCATCGCCCCGGTCCCCGTACGGCTACGCAACCTCTCTCTCTCTCTCTCTCTCTCTCTCTCTCTCGCTGACGCACACAGAGAAAAGAAAAGTAGGAGATGAAACTCGGGGGTTCATAATAACTGCACAGAAACGTCATATTGGAATGTCATTTCTCCCCTTCTCAATTTACCCTTTACTTACCCCACTCACACTGTTCTCCACCAAAAATGTTTTATATAAAATAAGAATTTTTTTTCTTAAGAGTTCATTTAGCACAACATAGTTTTATTTTTTTTCTTAAGAGTTCAGTTGGGACATCGTTATAGCTGGCTCTTCATAAGGGAAAGGGAGGACAAAGTGAGGAAAGGAAAAGTGAGAAGAGAAAAGATGATAAGAAGAAAAGTGTTAATTTTATTTGGATGTATATTAATAAATAAAATAAAAGAAAAATGTGGTAAAAATAAGAATAGTTTCGTAACTAAAAAAAAATTGAGCTGCTTAAATTTTTTTTCTTCTCTACATTTTAAATTGAGGTTGAAAAAAAATTTAGAAGAACGAAGGAAAATGAAAGATAGCTTTCCCTCAATTTTTCTCCTTTAAAATTCAATCCAAACAGAAGAAAATTTTCTTTCTTGAAAATTTCTTTCTTTGCACTCGCATTCTTAAAATAATTTAACTTTTTCAATTTTTAAAATTATTTGGATATATGTGAAATCATTATTTCTTGTGAACAAAGTAAGGACATTTTGCTCTAGGCACGAGCAACAACATCTTTTTTTCTTTTTCTTTTCTAATTTACTTTAATAAATTATTTTATTTCAATAAATACATACAATCATCTATAATAAATAATTTTTTAATATTAATAATAAAATATAATTTTATAAATATTTTGCTATTAATTAAATATTATCTTATCAGATTTTTTTGGTAATAATATATTATTAAAAATAGAATATTAGAAAATATTGATTAGCCAGTCTTTAGAGTATTAGTTAATTCATATAATATTATAATTATTCAGTAGTTATTTTCATTAAAAATAAAATAAAGACTAATTATATTATTAGAAATATGTTAATTTGTATAATTAAAATTAGCACTAATAGTTGTTATCAATACTTAACCAATAATTCGAAATATATTAATTAATTATTACAAATAATAATATCATTAAATACTTAATTATATTTAATAAAAAACATATTAAAATATGATATTTAATAATATTATTGGAATACTAATTAATCAATTAAATACATCTTCAAGAATATTTCACTTCTATTCATCTCATAAAAAAAATTTCTTATTAATTCTCATTTTTCTTATTCCTATACCAAACATGGTCTTATAGAATACTTTGTAAGTGTTTGTTGATATTTAATTGTACTTCTTGTCTTACTTATTGTGATAATCGTCATGATCATCGGCACACCCGCTTCCCCTTCGGCTCCAGCTCCACGGTCGATGCATCCATTGATTTCGCGTGTGCCAGCAAGAGTTGAGGATAGACTGTGAATAATTGTTTGCAATAGCTAAATGGCAAAAAAATCGATGACACGATTTACCGCTTGAAAGGGACGAATGAGGACGCGTATGCGACCAATAAAATAGAAGAGGCGTGCCCCAAGAGTCTTTCTGTCAAAGAAAATTTATTTTCTCTCTTCAATTGATATCGTAGTATCATACCGTGCTCTATTAAAAAAAAAAACATCAAAATCAGATGGCTCAACCCAATATGAATTTGGTAATGATCGTGTTAGTCATCCTGTGCCAGCCTAATTTTATAATTTTTCCATTTTTTCTTCAGTTAATATTTTAATAATAATATAATTACCAATAATAATAATATAGTATTATAACATTAAATATTCAAGTATACAAGTTTATATACTCCAAAAAATATTATTTATTATTATATATAATATATAAGTATATCGAATATTTATGTCATTATAATTTATAATTAATTTATATTTTATATAAAATAATTTGAGGCACGGCATGACATGAGATTCGATGACCCGGCTTCGTTGTCGTGCTGAGCTAGGGTCAGGCCATGGTAAGTTTGAATTTCGTATACATTAAGACGGTTACATTAAGAAAAGTCGGCATTCAAAAGTATATCACGGGTAAAAATTAAATATCGGTTACATTAAGACAACTTGTCTATGGTAAGTTTGAATTTCGTATGGATATTTGATATTTTTAAAGTAAATATTTTCCTTTTGGTAATCTTATTTTATGTGTTTTTTTCCATTATATTATTACGTACATAGTTCTTTTTCTTTTCCTCTATTGTTGCTTATTTGTGAAATTGAATTTACCTAAAAAAAGGTTTGCAATATTGTTTTCTATTTTAAAAATTCAGAGTGGTATCATGACGACTAGATTTTTTTCTTCATCGCTATTTAATTTTGTGGAAAAGTTAAACTTCTTAATGTCGTTGACGTACTTATCCTTGTTAGTGCAAAGGATGTGGGACAACTTACAACCTACTTGAAAAAAAAAACTTACAACCTACTTGTCAATTGAAAAAAAAAATCAAATGAATAAAGTGTCAACTAGAAGCCTCCAACCAAGGTTAATTGGCTCAATAAAATGAGTTAAAATTGGAGTAAGATTAACTTTTAGGATTAAAGTACAGTTAAAATTGGAGTAAGATTAACTTTTAGGATTAAAGTACTTATGAATTAATAATTTATTAATATAATGTGAAGTCTAATCTTAATTATTAGATCTTAAATATATAATCTTGATTCATATCAGAACTATCCATATAAAAAATTGCACCTTTTATATATAAAACATCCAAATATAAATAATTGCACATTCATAAAATTAAAATTTAACATTAATTAGAATTAAACTTCACAAAGTGTTAATAAATATTTGATTCAAAACTCTAATTTTTTAATTATTTATAATTAGTTAAGTAGCTGCTGATGTAGTCATATGCCAATAAAAAAGGGTTATTTTCCTTCTAGACCCCTTATATTATAATTTCTTTTGCATCTAATCATGGAATATAAATTTATCATTTTTAATTCTTATATTATAATGACTTGATAATTAGGCCAATTAGACAATCGTCAACTTTTTGGTTTAATTTTTTTTAAAAAAAATGTTAAATAACGTTTATTCCCCTTAGTGATATTTACTATGTCAGATTTATATTTTTTATGTAACTCGATAAACAATTAAAAAATTAAAAAACATGCATAGGTATAACATACTTATTGAATAAGTGCTATTTAAGTGGAAAAGTTTAATTTAACAGAAAACTTGATTTTCTCTCAGGGAAGAATCTGGCTAGTTGTCAAATTGGGACAAGTTTTAGGAATATAAAAAGGATAAATTTGTTGCAGGTCCTATATATGTGCTGAATCATGAAAATTATGATAATTGTGTGTACAAATAATAAACTTTGTATTCAAAAGTTCCCAATTTAATTTTAAAATTATTAACATATTATAAATAATTTAATATTTATATTTTCTTGATATTTAAAAATTATAGTAAAAAAGGTTCATATTAAAATAATTGTTGCACTAGCATATAATTATAAGATTTTAGATGGAAATAATAATAGTGAAATTATTAATCCAAATTAAATAAATAAACCTGGCTTTATTTACTTGAGCTCTAAAAATATAATTAAAGACTAATATCATTATTTTGTGCCGTCATCGTGTCTTAAGTTATAAAGTTAACAAAGATTAAATTTACGTTTTGTGAGGATAAAATTTTAACCCATAATATATTTTTAGTAAAGTTTCAGTCTTAAACATGTCTGCTTTTGTCATTAAACTAAAAATGCTTTATTGAACTATTTCAACTTTTTTTATTGTACCCCACCGTCACATCTTTTGTTAACTTTTATTTTATTTGGTCATCTATTTGCGTCTTGCTCTACACCTATATTTAGAAAGAATATAACAAAATCTAAAAAATAGATTGGTAATAAAAAATAAAACATACCGTTAAATTTTACTTTAATTTTTAAATTGTTAGAAATGTAATTAAAAATAACAGTTTAAGTAACAAAAAACATTGAGGTTGGTAAAGTAGAACGTTTTGAATAGTTTAAAGTGGTAAATGAGTATTGTAGTAGTTCAGGTAAATTTCAAAATAACTCACAGAAGGGAGGTTGGTGAGAAGAAAAACTAAGAAATATTTTATATTTTTTTCTTATTCAAAATGAAGATTTGTAGAATCTGTATACACGTCCATACAATTTTATATAACTCATTTATCTATTGATGATTAGAATATAAGATTTGTAGTCATATAAAATGCTATTCTGATTTAAATTTATTTCTACCTAAACTCATAAAATTATGAGTTAAATGTTGATGCTAGAGTTAACAATATTGTGTATATGGCAAACATTAAAGTTTTAAAGGAAAATAAAATTAAAATAGTAGTTCGTTTTATGTGTTATATTTATTTGAGTAAATAATACAAATCCAATTGGATTATAATCTATAATGAGTTCTTATGAAGTAATAGCTAGAAGTAATTGCAGCAAGGCACCACTCAAAATAAAAACAATAATTTAAATTATATATCTTTATTCATTCTATATATGACAGATAAAATGAAAATTTTTATTGTACGAAAAAAAAACTTATATAGGTCAAGGCTAATGCAATTTGTCGAGCAAAGTGTAAATTAGAAAAAAATGAAATGATGAGGAAATTCAACTATTTCTTAGTCTTAAATATAATCATATATATATATATATATATATATATATATGTACTAATAGTTACAATCAATAAATATAAATAAAATAACATAATTATTTAATTTTTTAAATGGATATATAGTTTTGGCTAAATTTTTAAGATTTAATATTCAAATCTCAATAATATTTTTTATTAATAATTTTTTTATATATTTTGATCCTTCTTAATTTTTAATAATTTACCTATATATATTTCAACTTCTCTTAATTTTTTATTCTTGAATTTGTCTCTTAATATAATGGTTGGTAATTTCTTGAATTATAATTAAATAATAAATACATAATATAGCATTTCGAATAACTAAAGTCTCAAAAATTCATATATAAATTTTAATATCAAAATTATTCTACATCTTATATCATTTATTATTTTTTTATATTAAAAATAGGACTATGTTACCGTCCAAGGACATGTGAAAATGAATCTCATTAGTTTTGGTACACTACAAGAAAAACAGCCATTTCTGACGGATTTTGACGAAAAATCGGTCAGAAAAGGCCTTTCTGACGGAATTTCCGTCCAATTTAAACGGTCAGAAAAAAACTCGTTGGTAATAAATTTCTGACGGGTTTCGTACCCGTCAGAAATTTCTGACGGAATTTCTGAGGGGCTGAAAATCCATCGGGTTGCAAATATACTTTAAATTGTTGGGTGGAGGTGCTGATATCTCGAACGTATTCGTTATCATCCGGAATCTGTGTCGGTGCATCAGCAA
>LTAE01002400.1:13265-44318 GCA_001647135.1 Pontederia paniculata | reverse complement strand
TTATTATTATTATTATTATTATTATTATTATTATTATTATTATTATTATTATTATTATTATTATTATTATTATTATTATTATTATTATTAATAAAATACTTTATCGTAATAAAATGGATTAACGCAAGAGGCATATCGATTATTAACCATTTATGCATAATTAGTTATCCAAAACAACCCTTTAATTAAGTGGGAACACATTGAATGGATTGTCGAATGACAACCTATATAAGAAAACTGCAAAAATCGCCCAACACCCAACTCCTATGAAGTTTTGATAGGGTTCTATGACAATTCTCAGGAAAAAATTAAAATAATTATATTTTTAATCAAAATAAGCCTCCTTGGGGTCCAAGGCTCCGCCCTCACATTCGGATCCAAGAATTTTCCTTGCCCTTCAAGCACATTGTCCTTGTAGTTAACTGTCAATCTTAACTCCATTTTTGGAAACAGATACATTAGAATTCAAATCATTTATTTCATATTCAATTAGTTCAATGTCGTGCAACTAATTTATATATTTAGGACTTGTATTATAAAATTGATAGTTAGGTTCTAATTATGAATTTCCTTTAGTTGAAATTATTAGAGTTTGACTAAAATTTCTAGAGGAGTTTTAAAGTTGAGGTGAATCTTATAGTCTATTTATTTAGAGTTTTATTTTCATATTTAGTTGTCATTTTATTTATCTTTTAAATTTGAGATTTCTCTATTTATATAGGAGATCATGATTCAAAAAGCTATAAATAAAGAGGAGATATAACCTAAAGAGTAATCTCAAGGGTTAATCATATTTGATATCTATAAGAAGAAAGTCCATAATGGGTGTCTTGTGCTGCCCATCTGGAGTGACTTGTGCCATCCATCTA
The DNA here is from genome assembly GCA_001647135.1 of Pontederia paniculata. Classification (NCBI taxonomy): domain Eukaryota; kingdom Viridiplantae; phylum Streptophyta; class Magnoliopsida; order Commelinales; family Pontederiaceae; genus Pontederia; species Pontederia paniculata. Next base: position 43,449 of record LTAE01002400.1, on the reverse strand, counting down.
GAACCCAAGGGAAAGTCATGGGGATCCTTGGCGACCCTTCCTACAAGGGCTAGGGATACCTTGTTTATAATTATCCTCTTCTAAATAAATATTTATTTGTCTGAGGGCCCACTTAAAGGTGAACGTTGTTAAATATTAGTGTCCTATTTTGCATGTAATTTCTTCTATCACGTCAATTTTCATAACAAATTGATATTAGAATAATATGTTTTAGTACAATACGTAGTAAACTGATTTCAAAGGTGAAAGAGGATTCTAAATTAGAGCTAGGTTTCAACGATGATTCTTAGTTAGAGCTTTTATGTTCATTGGCAATCCTCCATCAATGGGAATTTGGGCAACGAGAATGTGTCAGCGATAACTCTGTAAAGACAAATTCAAGAGCGGAGATTAAGATATCACATAGACAAAACGCCACCGTTGCACGAGCATGCACATTTGGGTGAGTTGGCGTCACACGTGCACGTGCAGCTGTACGAGCGGGCACACGCAACCATGTGGGCTAGGACTGCGCAGGCACGCAGAAGATGGTGGATGCTTCACGGGCGTGCGTAGCTGATGCAAGCATAAATATACATGTTGTACACATCCATATCATATCATTTTTTGACATTTAATATAGATTTATTCATGATTTTTATTTTTATTTATTATATTTTGTCTGTGAGTTAGAAACTACCCATATGTTCTCTGTTGGTTAGTTTTCAGGCAAAAGAGTCTCAAAACTGCAAAGAATTCAAATAGAAGATCAAATAGGTCGAGACTTCCAGGGATTCAACTTCAACAAGGTCCCGTTAGCCAAAACGGGTCGTGTCCATCCATTCAATCATCCACTGCAGTTTCCGCTCTCAACATGGACTGCGCTAGCCAAAATGGGATGTGTTTGAGCCTTGTCAGCTCAGTGCCACGACCGTGTTCCACGTCAAAATTGTGGCTTCGCCCAATCATAAGATGCCACGTGTCACGATGATGTCAAAATCGTCCGCGTTCCAAATCGTGTATGAATCAAACTCATGTCAGCTCAACTCGGGCCGTTTTGCAACCGACGCGAGCCGTGTTGTCACATTCAAAGGCAGTTCGGTAGAACGGACGACTCCTGATTACAACTTATACAAACTTTTGATTTTAATCATCGGATCTATGGCCCTCATATCAATTTTTTCCTATAAATAGGACCCTTTGTAACCCTAGAAAGATATCCCTGATTTGAAGATCCAAGCCTTCTGTTTGCAGCTCTGGTGTGGAGATGAGGAGACCCAAAGACGAAGTTCTGACGAAGTCCTGCAGAATCTGTTAGTTATAGTTCTCTTTGCTTTATTTTAGTTGTTTGGTTAGGGAAGAACTTTGTTAACCCTATGGATTGATTTATTCTGAATTATTGGATGAACTTGCATTTGAATTCTATTATGTTTACTGAGTAATTTATTAACCACGAGATATCGTTAGTGTTTTTACTCTCAATTATTCGTGCATGATTTTCTTCTAGATTTTTATACTCAAGATATTTGTTTTCGAACCGAGAAGAAAACAGACTGTGTTGGCCTAACAAGTTCCGTTTTCCGTATGTGTGACACAGTTCGTTTGCACATTTTCTCTAAATATTTTAATCCGTGGAAAAATGTGGTCATGATCGTAGCCGACTCGACCGTGTTCTTCCATATTTTCTGAGCCCTGTGCGTAGCCCATTTTGAATATTTTATTATTTTCCTCGAGAACGCGATCGTGATCTTCACAGACTCGATCGTGTCCTCTCCCATAGCAGACTCGGGTCGTGTTGTTCATGCACCTTGTGCTGTAATTTTTTTAATATTTTATTTGTTTTTTAGACGAACCCGATAGCGGTCATAGCCGACATGACCGTGTTCTCTGATCATTTAAAGAGTCGTGTTTACACCAGCAAGACGCGGTCTGTTTTGGACGCAACGCGGGCCATTTTCTGCACACTTTTGTTCGGCCATTTTCGAGCGTTTGTCTTTTCGGATGCGAGGATTTATGTCTATCTGATTACAAAATTCATAGATTGTGGATTATTATTCACTTGAGAGAGGCCTAGCAAATTTAAAATTGGATTTTATCGCATTCTAACTTAATTGATTTGGGACTAATGTGTTTACATATTCCTGATTTGAATTATGATTAAAATAGTTAGGTCATCCGAAAGGAGTCTTATATTATTAAATCAATCCTTCTGTCATCTAATACTCAGATATTCTTATTGATTATATCCAAGAAATAACAATGGTGAAACAGATTTCTATCTCTAACCAGCCTAATCGATTTATCTTTTTAAACTTTTGGAAAACTTTAATCTCATCTTTTATCTTTTATTTCTTTTATCTTTTTCTTTTCTTATCTTTTCAAAACAAATTTTTAAAACTTTCCTTTTCAAGTTCTCAGATAAGATTTTAGATTTTAATTTCATTAGTCTCTGTGGGATCGACAACTCAGTATTCACAATTTATTACTTGAGTGATCAGTATACTTGCCAAATATTTTTACACGTGTGATTTTTCGCATCAAGTTTTTGGCGTTGTTGTCGAGGACTTTTGAATTTAATTTTTTATTATCTTATTCTGTTAATTTGAATTGTATTACTTTTCAGTTTTTCTGGTGATCATGTAGGAATTGAGCCGGCGAACAAACGGATTTGGAGCCGACACGGACCGCGTTCAAACCGAAACGATCTGCATCTTTTGCCTATGTTTAGAACACCACCGCGACACTCTTTGCGTCGGTAAGGTGCTCTAAACATTCGTCGTGTTCACTTGGAATACGACCCTCGTTCATCTGGAAAGTGCTCATCACAACACGTTCACTAGTAACGCGTTTTCAATTCGGCCCACGTTCATCTAGACCACAGCACACCTTAAAACCGACACGGACCGTTTTACCCAGACACAACCCATTTTCGTTCTAACCAATTCATTTGTTTTGTTGTGTTTTTAGTATAGGTCACACAAATATGGAGTCTGGTAGTCGTCACAACACCAGAAACTCCAAGCAGCCTCTGAATTTTGATCCTGAAATTGAAAGGACTATTAGATAGACCAAAAGAGAGGCTAGACAGATGACAAACAACAATAATCCTCCACCACTTCCACCACCTGTCCAACAACCTGATTATCGGACCACGAGGGATTACACTCTTGGTCAACTTGCAGAAAGATCATGCAGCATCTCATTGCCTCCAGTAGACACCAGCTTTCAATTCAATATGGGACAATACATATGATCCAACATGATCAACTCAGTGGCAATCAAGATGAAGATCCTTTCAGTCATATCAGGAAGTTCATTCAATTATGTCACACTTTTAATTTTATTGGAGTTTCTGATGATGCAGTTAGGCTTCGTCTCTTTCTCTTCTCCTTGAGAGGGAAAACATCTACTTGGTTATCTACCTTGCCTGTAGGTACCATCACTACATGGGAGGGGATGAAGCAATGCTTTTTCAACAAGTATCATCCCCCACAAAAGGTAGCAAGACTGGTCTCTGATGTCAAGTCCTTCACCCAACAGGACACTTAATCAATGCATGAGGCATGAGAGAGATTTAACGAATTACTTTCTAAAATACCCTAGGACCTCATGCCTCTTTATGAGCAAATTCAATATTTCTACAATGGTGCCACCCAGCAAGTCAAGAACCTGCTAGATACATCATCAGGGAGGACCATCTCTGAGAAATCTCCTGAGGATTTATACAAAATAATTGAAAATCTAGTTTTAACCAACTTGCGGAATGAGCACTCCAGAGTTTCCAAGAACAAAGGAATTTATCAAGTGGACAACTCAACACATCTAGCAGCCCAGTTGGAAGCTCTGAACAAAAAGATGAAAGCGTTGATGGGCACAAAACTTCATATTCAAGCTGTGGAGACCCATGACTTTATGTGACATTTGTGGAGAGGGGAATCCTAATCATGAATGTCCCAAAGGAACTAACTCTTCTTCTTTTTTGGCTCAAATGGAAAATGCTAATTATGTTGCCAATAACTTTTTCAGAAATAATCAACAGAGCAATGGATTTGGCTTAAGGATGCAGCCCAACAACTCATGGGCAAACAATAGAGGACCTACACCTGGATTTCAGCCACGCAACGAGGACAGAGCAAGACCTGGCCAGAAGTCAAACTTGGAAGATCTACTAAAAAAATTCATTGTCTCTGTAGATACCAAGTTCACAAATCATGAGGCATCCATAAGAAATTTAGAAAATTAAATGGGACAACTGGCAAATTTTATTGTCGGTAGACAACCAGGAGCCCTCCCTAACAACACAGAGAAAAACTCAAGGGAGGAAGCTAAGGCAGTGACTCTGAGGAGTGGAAAAGAGCTGCCAAACCCAAAGATCTCCAACTGCTGAATCAAAGGACACTGAAGATGCTGCTCCCCCAGAATCCCAGAAGAAGAAAGCAAGGGAGTTCACTGTTCTAGAAAAGACAGGGAATCTTTCTTTTCCCCAGAAATATCATCAGGAGCAGTTGGACAAGCAGTTCACCAGATTTTTGGAGATTTTTAAGGAAATCCACTTCAGTAGCCGAGCGGGTGGACACCACATGGGTGTGCGTAGACATGTGAGCGAGCTTGGCATGAACGTGTGCGGCAAGAGAATGTGACGCCACACTGGAGGGCAAGATGGACCAAGTGAGCCGCGTCCATCTTAATCTTCGAACAATTTCTTACCTATATGAATATGCAAACCGGGTGAACTCATTTGGATCTCCGAGTGCCAAATGGGTCGCGCTCATATGAATTTGTGGGTGGGATATGATGGTCTCTCTATTTGAATCTATGAGTTGACTGTGTCCATTTGTTCTTGTGGACGAGCCGTGTTCATCTAAATATGTGGGCATGTCATGCGAGTATCGTCCATATAAATGTAGGTATGAACATGCCATTTTGAATTTGTGAGTTGACTATGCTCATTTGACTCTATGGGCATGAGAAGTAGGCACGTCCATCTAAAGTTGCAGGTAGGTCAAACATTTATCTATGGACAGACTAAGTAGCATGTTTATATGAATTAGTTGGCAAGCGAGACATACTACACCAATTTGAATATGTTCCAAACCAAGCGAACTATAAGAGTAATTTTCATGTATAGTCCCTTAACTTTATTCAGGTCTCACTTTAGTCCCCGAATTTTAGTTTGTAATAAATTGGTCCGTTAACATTGCAACTTGCTCGTTGAAAGTTGCTTTACCTAAGATAGCAGGTTTTCTCGATTTTCACTCCACGTGGTAAAGCTACGTAAGCAAAAAATAAAAATATTGACATGGAATCTAAATATTCTTTTTAAATAGTACCTTAACTTTACTTTGTTCCTATTTTGATCCCTTAACTTTAAATTGTAACCAAACAGTCCCCTAATTTTAGTTTGTAACTGAATGGTCCCTCAACTTTATAATACGTTCACCAGAGGTCCCTTTCATCTAAGAATATTGTTTTCTTAATTTTTTGTCCACATGAGAATGTGAAAATTAATATTCCTTAATCTACACTATTATATGTATTCATGAGAATACATCAAAACAAGAAATACTATTACTTTTCATCTCCTACAAGAGTGGTTTTTATAATTTTTATTCAAAAAATGGATATCGACTGCCATCAAATTTCACCAGCACATGCATCTTCCTCCCAAACATTGATGGTTGCGGACCTTCCTTTTTCTGGTGTGATTTATAAAAATCATTTACTTTTTTGTGAGATGAAAACTAACAATATTCCATATTTTTATGTTATTCTCACATATACATACAACAACATACACACAAAAAATATTAATGTCCACTGTCTCACGTGGACAAAAAATTGACAAACCAGTGTTCTTAAATAAAAGGGACCTTCGATGAACATATTATAAAGTTGAGGGATCGTTCAGTTACAAATTAAAATTAGGGGATCGTCTGGTTACAATTTAAAGTTAGGAGACCAAAATGGGAACTGAGTAAAGTTAATGGACTATTCAAAAAATATTTAACCACGTCAATATTTTTTTATTTTTTTCTTATGTAGCTTTACCACGTGGAGAGAAACCGAAAAACCTGCTATCTTAGGTAAAGGAACTTTCGACGAGCAAGTTGTAAAGTTAAGGGACCAGTTTGTTATAAACTAAAAATCAGGGACCAAAATGGGATCCAGTCAAAGTTAAAGGACTATAAACGAAAATTACTCTGAACTATAACCATATGTTTATGTGGGTATGTAGGTAGATCAAGTTGGTTGTGTCTATCCAAATTTGTGAGTGGAACAAACATGATTCACTCATCCGAATCTACATGTGGTAAGACAAATCATGTCCATATGAATCTGTGGATAAGGAAGTTAACATCCACGAAAGAAATGGACTATGAAGATCATGATTATTTGAATTTGTTTACAAAGTATGTATGACTATTTTATTATCATAGAAGAACTCAAATCAAGGGAATTTTGTTAGGGTTTGACTTGAATTCATATTGGAGTTTGGAATTAAGTTTGTAGTCTATTTGTTTAGTAATCTATTTTTCAATTTAGTTAGGATTTTTGTTTATCTCTAAAATTTAAAATTTCTCAATCAATGTAGGAGTTTAAGATTCAAGAAGTTATAACTATGGGAAAGATGTAACATCAATTATATCTCCACTTGTCATATCCTATGGGTTAATCCATTTATAATCCTCCATCTGGGTAGCTTGCGCCACCCATTTGTCGACGATCCGAAAGAGAGCCATATGGATCCTTATCTTCCTACATGGGGATCTAGAATAGTCTTTTTATATTCTACAATTGTGAATAAATATATGTTTATGCTCGAGATTGTAGCACAGTTAAGGGATGAATCTCATGGTGAATGTCATTAAGTATTGATGTCACAATTTTTTTCATAATTATATAATTTTTAATAAATATATATTTATGCCTGAGAATGTATCACGGTTAGAGATAAATTTTATTAAATATTGATGTTCTCACAGTTAAGGGTGAGCGTCAAAAAATATTGATGTCATATTTTGTACGTGATTTTTTGCTTTCCTCAATTTTTGTAATAAATTAGTATCAGAGCAATATATTTTGGTATCATCCATAACAAAAATATTATAAAAAAAATGAGACAATTTAATGTTTTTAGTGACTTTTCATTCTGAATTTATTTCAGATTTGGGCTTTGATTAAGAGTCCCCAGTTCGATTTGAGTTATAATAAATGTAGGAAAATAGGCTAATAAATATGGGGCAGTACGTGTGACTACTTGATTCACAAACATATATAATTGATATTTTTCTAGTTAAAAGTTGGTCTTTTGAATATTCAGTTGGTCATATCCAACTTAACGATTGGCAGTTATAGGGAATCAATCAAAACTCATAAAATTTCAATAATGTTAAGACTATTAGGCAAAAAATTTACTACCATTGAAGATAAAAAATGCATAATTTGATAATAAAAGAAATTTAGATAAATTCCTATATTCCTCAATCTCACAATTTTTTTTATAATTTTCATGAGCATTCTTATAATATATTATTTCTTGGAAGCAAAGTCCAATCTATGATTACAAATGCACCGTGTGATACTTGGTCGACATAGAGATATGGTCCATTTTGCCTCCTCATAAATATAATGACATAATGCATATTGATGGCCGTCACGTTTCCATGGCCTTCTGTTCTCTATCATGCACCTAATCAATAATGAGTGGCTCAATAATGCAAAGCAAATAATGAGATATATCTTTCAACAACCTCCATGTTATAATTGCTTTAATTTCAGCTAGAAGTTGGTTCATTGCAACATAAATCAATATAATCCAAGTTAAGGACATGTAAAAATTATGCATAAATATCATGTAAAAATCTCAACTTCGCTCGACCTCTTTTTTTTATGAATATGCTATCAACCATTCCTTAAACTATAATGAAATGTTTTCGGTTGCTGTAAAGAGAGGTTAGAAGATTTTATTCAATCAAGGAGGTTAATTATATTTTAAATATATATTTTCGAATTGAATATTTACACTGAAAAATAGTTAAATATAAAAAATTAATTGGTGATAAATATAGCAGATAACCTGATATATACGTAGAGGATAATACTGACTTTTTTATGTCTAATTTTTTTATGTTTTACCAGCAAGTCTGCAACTCGTTAAAATAGGGAGATGAGTATCTTCACGTGTTATTTTTTAGTAAACTAAGTATGTCAAAGAACATGATATTACAACAGCGTTCAAAATTTTCGAGTTTTAAACGTCGATGGAGTTCTTATTAAAAAAAATATATTTTCTTTAAGATTGATTGTGTTAGATCAAAATTGTTGGCGTTCACACGTGAGAAAAAATACTAATGGTATAATATTAAAATGAGTATCCTTAATATTTAAATTTTTCGTAAGATTATTAGCTCATTTAATTATAGAGTTTAATTATAAAAATGGTAAATTTGTATGTAAATAATGTTCGTAAATGATATTATGAAAGTTTTTTTCGGTAAAAACATGCCGAGATTTTTATGTTTGAAACATTCCTACCATCATATTTTGATATTCTGTCTCCTTTGGGTGTGTAGACATTTGGATGTCCTCTTCACAGCATGAAATTAACCTTATTTTGTTCGCTACTTTTATCTTATCACTCAAACCACAACTCTCTCTCTCTCTCTCTCTCTCTCTCTCTCTCTCTCTCTCTCTCTCTCATACAAAGGGTTGTCGGTGAGATCATTGAAAGAAATGGAGCATGCCATGCACCGTGCGTGGTGATGATGTTTCTCTCAATTCATTTAACGCCTTTACGTATTTTTGATCCGGAAGTGTTTAATTGGTTGCATCATGTGAGTATTAATCATTTTCGTATTTTTGGGTTTTTGAATAGTCTTAAGACTAGTCTCCTAATAATCAGTTTGAGCATGAAGGATTAAATTTTAATTAAGAGATATGATAAAATCAAATTTCAAATTTGCCTCAAACAATAAAGTAAGGAGACTTAATAAACTTTTGAAAACCAAAGTTAGCACCAAACAAATGAATCATTAGAAAACTTCAAATTTATCTCCACAAGAACAAGAGGATACAGTTTAAGAAAATATAATGCTCAAATATCTCTTAGTTTAAGGCAAAAATTGGGAGGAAAATCATAATTTGCTATGAAAACTGAAACCATCGCAATTTAAGTTTAAGTTCCTCAAAATTTGATAAAGAAAAAGAAAGTTGACGCAAATTTTCAGATTTATCGCAATTTTAGTAATCGCCACATTTTGCGAGGGTGAAGATACCGCCGCAAATTATGGCAGTAAAGTTACTACCACAAATTGTGGCCGTTAGAAGAGTCGTCTCAATTTGCGGTGGTTAAATCAAACCACCACATTTTGTGCAGGTTAAAACCATCACAATTGAAATGGTTCATGTCATGCAGACCCATGACTTAAGCCGCCACGGGTGATTGTTGTAACTTGTAACTCGTTACATGCCATACTTTTTGTGGCGAAATATTCGACCACAAAATCCATCACAAAATATTATCACCTTCCTCCTTCCAATCACAAAATATTATCACCTTCCTCCTTCCAATCACAAAATATGCGACTAGTCTTCTCCCACCCACAACCAATCTTCTTTGCTCCCTCTTCTACTCCGACCGATCAGGTACACCCTTTGCCTGGACTTCCTCTCCACAGATCGAATCTGCCCTCAAAAAAGGATGAATTTAGAAAATTAATATTTTTACAATATATTGTAAATTTCATATCATTTCTTTCTATATATGTTCTTTGACGATCCGGCATAACTACCAGATTATGTTCAAGATTTAGCACACAAAGTCAGGAATGTAAAGTATATTTGCAACCTAATGATTATTCCAGGTAATTAATTAAATATTTTAAAGAATTATTATTATAGATTTATTTTACATTATTTTACTCTCTTTTTTTTGTAGGTTTGTGTCTTATAAACCTTCAATCATTTCTTTAGAGGGTATTTTCCTCCCGATAATCTTTGTAGATTACTGATAATTTGAACTTAAAATTACTTGGGTCCACTAGATTACTCTGTTTACTTATTTTAATTCATAGCAATATGAATTACCTAATAATGCAAATTACCTATAAAGTGATAATTCACATTACCTAAGAGAGGGTGTCTATTCAGATTACCACTTGGGTGACAATATTATTTATATTGGTTTCCATATTCACCCTTTTAAATCTTCCATAGATAAAACATAACACAATAATAAATAATAATATAATAATAACAACAACATAAATAATAATATAAATTAATTATCATAATAAATATTATTTAAATAATATTATATTACTATGATCATATTATGAAATTTCAAATATAGCACTAATTTTTATTCACATGTATTACTAATTAGACTAATATTTTTATAAATTATTATTATTAATTATAAAAAAATTATTATTATTTTAATTTGAAAGATATTAATTACTTAAATATATTAATTTGTGAGTTTATAATTTAAGTTGATAAATTTTAATTCAATAATACAAAATTTTTAACTTAATAATATTTATAAAGGGTATTTTGGTAAAATGATGCATATTATTGAGTAATCATTTATATAAGTAAATATGATAACTTGAATTACCATTTGAATTATTCATATATAGTAAATAGGGTAATGCACATTACTGGTAATTTAATAGGTAATAATCTTTTTGTTAGGTAATGTAGATTACCAGGTAATACTAAGAGATAATGTAGTAAATGCATCCTTAGTAAAGTAATTCGAAAGAGATATGATCAATTGTGACTTCAGTGAAAAAATATGCATAATGACACAAGATAAATGTGGTTTAGAAATTTTTAATTTTGTTTTACTATTCGACATAATTGAATAATCATATTTATATTTAATGAGTCATTTTTTTAATGTTGGCATTTCGTGGGATGCTAAGAACATTGAACTTATGTGGAAATCATTCGACAATCGTATTTGAAGAGATTATCTTCTTTTCTATCTGATGCACAAGCATCACAAAAAAAACTAATTTGATTAATGAGACTGTATAAATCGAATTACTTACTAAATGATGTAGAGGTGTATACAAGTAAATGTGAAAAAAAACACAGACAAATTGTGCATCTTGTCCAAAGTGCTTGTATATATCTTGATGGTTCTATGTCAAGAATTACTACTGTAAAAAAATTATTGCTAAACTTTAATATGTTGCATTTAAAATTTTATTAAATATTTGTTGCTAAAATTTGATTAAAAAATGGAGTTTAGTAAAAAACCAACAAAACCCATAAGAGAATAACTAGCAAATGAATTTCACAATTTTCGCAAATGACATTCGTAAGACAACATATAATTTAATACTTTTTAATAATTTTGATTTTTATTGCTAATTTATTTCATCTCTAGTATCATATTTAAAAAATAATAAAATTAAAATTGAAATTCTTCCTGAAGTCAACTCGAGAATTTTGGAGGGAACATATTGACACGAACTAAAATCGTATGTGTGATTTGGATCATTTGCAACTTATTCTAATTTAGGATAAGCTTATAAGTCTATGTCAAGTTATTCAAATTAAGAGATACAACTAACGGATTGACGAACAATTTAAACAAAGAGATAAATTATCAGAATAATGACTTATAAAAATGTTTCAAATGCAAGAACAAATGCGACAACAAATGCAAAAGCAGATGAAACAATCTCGACATGCACGAAAAAAAAGAAATGAAATATATGACGAATAAGCGAATAAGCGATGACATGATAATACAAATGAAGTTGATTATTAACTTTTAATTTAATATACTTTTTAACAATTTCAATTTAAACTTTTAGTTGTATATAATTTTTTTGTTTATATGATGTTTACAATGGATTTATAATGGCGAGAAATTCGTGAGAAAGACTTTCGTGTATGGACTGAATTTGTGATGACTAACCGTCCATCTCAAATTGTCATGAACTTTTAGTCTGTCTCAAATTGTGACATAATGCAATTTGAGACGGACATTATTCATGTCGCTTTTCAATTATAATGAGAAATTTTCAAATGTTTGAAATCAGACGCAAAATCCAGCGCAAATGACTACTGTGACCGACTTTTAAAATTTGCGATAAAAAGTTCCACCACGAAATATGCTAATTTCTTGTAGTGATATACATATAAGCCTTGTCGATTGTTTAGTACGAGAACAAGGAGAGGATTAATCTCTTTGTTATTACTTTAGCATCCAGACACTAAGAACATCTTGCTTTTCAAATTTTTAAAGCCACCTTGAAAGTGATGAAATTACTCATATTTGCTCTCATCATAAGAACATATATTTCTTCCACTGGCAAAACATATGAATTGTTCCTTCTTTTTTTCCTCAAGTTTACTTTATTAATTATATTATATTGATAAATCATTAACTAAATTTATGGTATTTATTAAATTATGCCCAAAACTATGATGTTATACATTAATAATAAAATCTAATATTATAAATATTAACAACTTTTGTATCAATTCATATATTATCGTAATTTTTGGCTAATAAAAATAAATGGTGGGAAATATTAACTAGCCTTTGCAAGCATTAATTATTTAGTATTTTATATTTTATTAAAAATAAAATGAAGACTAGTTATATGGTATTAGAGACATGCCAATATGTATGATTAAAATCATTGTAGCACTAACATTTTATCATTATTTAACAAAGTAACTAGAATTACAATAAGATAGTTAATCATTTTCTTTTAATATAATTAATACTTTAAATAAATACATAATTATCAATTGATAAAATATATAATAAAAACTAAACTTATTTAACTTTTTCTTGTATTCTCGTTTTAGTCATTAAAAATATAATTAAAAATCTCTCTTATTCCTTTTACAACTGCCCCATAAGTTTCGTCTTCCCTCTAGTAATTTGATACCTTCACTTTTTCTCCTCCCATGGGCTAATAGGAAGAAAACGAACAGCGGCATTCAATAGAATTAAGAACGTCAAAAGAGTTTCCAACTTCAACAGGAATTTTAGGTTCGGAGCCAGAGTTCGAACATTTTTTTCTTGTCCAGGACGGAGATGTAAAGAAAATCTTCCTGAATCCCAGCCCCAAAATTCTTTCAAATTATAAATAGTATATATTAATAATAATTATTAAATAAGTAGTTACATATCTCATTATGAATAAATAATTAAATAAATAATATCATTTACTCATATAAAATATTATTATATTTAGATATGAAAGAGCAATTTATGTTAAAACAATCCATCAACAAATTACAGTAAAGCGATACCTATTATATATACCAAAAACTATGGACTTGGACTATTATAACTAGACAAAACATAATGCTCACACACTCGCGACATATACATGATTCGTATGCTTCACGTTATGTTATGCATGCATGAAAAGATGACTTCTAAAGCAAAATTGCATCTTCTTCACGGAAGATGTTTGGGTTGGAAGAATACGTGGACATTTCATGTAAAATAAATTATTAGGACGAAGAAAAAGCAGCTGAAAAAAAAGAGAGAACCAAACAGCATTTTAACGATTATTATGCGTAATTACACAGGCAGATAAAATTGATTTAAGTCCGAGCAAAGTTGGGACTTCTTTCGATGCCCCTTGCTCACCATTTCTGTCGAAAACTGGCAGCCGAGGTAAGAGTCAAATTATCAAATTGTGCAGATATAATTCATGTTCACTTTGTTTTGCCCAAACCTGCTGTCCAAAGTCCATCCAGCTTTCGACCTGTTTACTCTGGACTATTTGAACTGTTCAACAGATTTGCAGGTGGAAAATCAACTGTAATTTGGCAAAAAGTTACAGGATCTGTAACAATTGACAAAAAACAAACAAAATTGGGCAGTGGCAGCTGAGGATATCACAAATTAATATCGTAGCAAACACTTGACAGCTAACAAGGAGGTCCAATCATAACTAAGACCAGACTAGTTAAAGCAGTGAAGACGCACAAACTCGTCAGAGATAAACACAATAGTACCTAGAACCCTCATAATCAAGTGTTGCAAATGGAATCAACAATAATTATCTAATATGCTACTCAACAGTCAGTAGCAGCAGGGAATCAACCTCATAAAGAAGAACAATATACTGCATTAAGCAACTCCACGAGACAGGGAGCATGCTGATGCTATCACTAAAAGAAGACCTGCAGTGTGAAAATATAAAACATTAGTATTCTGGAGATGTAGTTATTAATCAAGTGTGAAGAACTTCAGCATCTGCCAGTTGTTCATTAGAATATAGTTAGACTTGTTTTTTCTTTATGAGTTTACTTCAACTTGTTGATGGAAGAGAAGGTGGCAAAGTTGTGTGCTAGATGCCTAGATGTATGTTCTAGTCCCCTTTTGGCTCTATATCAAGTCAGATAAATCAAACCCTTAGAGAAAGGGCCAAACAGATTAAGGAAATTCAACAATTTCGCAAATGGATGTTGAACCAACACAAGAACAATCTGATATAGAATTTGGCTTCCGCAGCAGTGGAGGACAACCTGTGCTCCCGCAAGAAGAAAAAATGCACCAAAGGAGTTGAAAAAGAAGACGAAGACACAGGAGACTGGACATAGCAGCCACTTGGAACCGCCTCTACAGCCGGGCAATCTGCGGTCTACACCCTGTGGGTGGTACGAATGGGGCCAAATATGCTGATGACGACCATTCAAAAGCTTACACGTACATCGTGGAGAACTCTGAGAGCACAACAGAGACAAAACTGAGGACTACCCACCATTCACATCTCGGAGGATCTGGTCAAGAGTGCCAAGAAAGACTGGAATGGAACCCTCACAGTAGAAGGTATTAGTTGGGCTACAAATCCCTAAGATTTCAATAAGAGAGACACAGGAAAATCATCAGAGACTTCGAGCTCGTCTCTCTAGGATGTAGCTTCTTCCTCATCAAGCTGGACAACAATGAAGATTGGGACAGGGTGCTAATGGAGGGTCCATCTTTGACCATTGTCTCACCATCAGAGAATGGACCTCAAAATTTAACCCGGAGGAAATGATCAACAAGGCTGGGGTCTAGTTCCACATTCCCGCTTTTCCGTGGAGTATTATGATGAGGATATTCTAAAATAAGTAGGAGACAGTCTCGGGAAGACACTTACATGTTGGCACAGTGTCAAAAAAAATTGAGAAGGCTATGTTGGCGCGAACTTTTGTGGAGCTTGATCTTTCAAGGAAACTCCGTCGATCTTCAAGATGCATGACTTCGGGTCAAATACGAAGGTCTTCATCTCAATGCTACCATGGAATATTTGGCATGCAAGACGCATATTAAGAGGGAAGGCACACTTCACCAATAACCACAAAGACCAATCTCACATCGCAACCTACTAGGCCGAATATACAGTCACAAGCTCCAGCTCCAACACCAAAGGATCACCATCAAACCCGTACGAGTCGTGGATGAAGCTAGCTAGGATATGGACATGGAGAAGGAAACGCATGAGGAGGCCACCCCGCTAGCCACATGGAAGGGAGCTTCCAAGTCTTAAGGACCTCACCACCATGACAATTCCAAATGATTAAAATATTTTGTTGGAAGTGTGTCATTTAAACATTGAGGACTATTTGACTATGTTTGGCAACAGAAACCAAGCCCAAGTTCTAGCTTAGTTCCTGTCGATTCTCACCGATTCTAGCAAATGAAGTGATATTTTTCACAACTGAATTAGAAACCAAAGCCCGAGAAACTAAGGTCATGTGACCCTAGGTTCACGAGATTTGTTTCATGCCTTTTGCAAGGCAGGAACCCTATTATTTTTTTATCCTTATTTTTGCTTGACGTGACATCTCAATATTTTTCTTTTCTTCACTTTTCCGTTCCCTCTCTCTTCCCTCTCTCTTCTTTCTTTATCTAAATTATTATTTTTTAACTTCTATACTTATTAACTTTATATTTATTGAATAATATAATTAGAAAAGTATTTTTATTTTATATTTATCCTATTCAATTACTTTACTATTTTTTGTTGTTTGCCTTAAACTATTTTTACTTTAAATTTAACAAAATATGTTATTATATTATACATAAGATTACTTTTGTATTATTTATTGTAATTATTTAAGAAATTTTATTATATAATGTTAAATATATCATTAATATAAAAAAAATATTATAGGTTTTTAATTCAATTAACATTATTATTTTCATTAAAAAATATGTTTTACCTTTTTGGTTCCCACATTTTATCCAAATACCTATTAGAACTAATCTATTTGTATCAATTTTTTTAGCTTCCGTCATTACTTTTTAGTTGATCCAAACATCATTAAAACCAATCTAGGCTAGAGAGCATTGACGAGTTGAGACATCGTCAGCAGTCTCTCATTTGGATTAGGTGGAGGACTCTCGGGACCTCACGCTCGAGGAGGCGGCAAAGAGGAGGCATCACTAGACAGAAAGGTGGAAATTCAATGGAGGCAACGCTCTCCATAAACGTGGCCCCGAGAGGGTGATGCCAACACTAAGTTCTTTCACCTGTACGTGAGCAGTCGTCGATGGGCCAATAGGATAGACCAGATCGACATACATGGGGAGACGATCACTGGTCACGCCCAGATTGGGGCGGCCATTGCAGCTCACTATAAGGCAATCTTGAGGAGGCCACCACCACCCACCTGGAGGTGGTCTACTAAAGATCTCCCCCGTTTATATGGATCATATTTCCTCTTCGTTACAAGCCATTTCAGAGGTGGAGGTTACACAAGTTTTACTCGCCCTCAATAGGGAGGTTCACAGGGCCGGATGGTTTACCGATTTTCTTCTATCAAGTTCTGGTCGGTTCTCAAGACAAATGTCATGGTAGTGATTCGGAAGTTTGCAAATGGGAACAATGGTTTCGAGCGCCTTAACCATTTTCTGTTGTTCCTATTACCCAAATGCACACCAACAAAGGAGATAGGAGATTTTCGACCGATTGAACTATCCAATGTCATTTACCTCATTGTGGCTAGGGTCATAGCTAACCAATTGAGGAAGGTTCTAGATGACCTTATTCACCTAGTATAGTCAACTTTCATCAGTGGCTGATCTATCAGTGATAGCTTGCCTCATAGGTCATTGAGGCGTGGTGGCATTCTAGGACACAAGGCTTCCTATGGAAGGTCGACTTTTTGAAGGCTCATGACTCGGTCTCGTGGCCTTTCATTCGGCACTCCTCACAAATACACGGCTTCCCTCAGCCATGGATCATGTGAATGAAGTGATGCATCATCGTCGCCTTCTTTCTTTATCTTGGTCAATGGGCAATCGTCGGGTGGATGGGTCCAACCACAACGTGGGGTTTGACAAGGGTGCCCTCTTGCGTCTATGCTATTTGTTCTGGCAGTTGATGACCTAGCCCAGTGCACCTATTTAGCTTGCAGAGCAGGCATCATCAGGGGTTCCTCGTCGAATCATGACAAGGGCAACCTGGTCCCCCTACTTCAGTATGCGAACGACACATTGTTCTTCATCGAGAGCTTAGCGATAGAAGTGCGATAGAAGCATGGCGAACCGCAATCATGGTGGAGCTTTTTGGTGTGGTCTCAGGTTTATAGATAAATGATACCAAATCATCTTTCATTCCTTTAAGCATGACGACAGCTTAGGCAAGCATTGTAGTGAGAAGTTGCGGACCTCCATCGGTGCCCTACAGGTCACCTATTTGGGTTACCATTATCAGATCGATGCATTGGCTCCCGGGGCCGGATGCCTGTGATTGAGTGTATGGAGCACATGCAACATGGTTGGAGCTCGAGCTTGTTATCTCGCGGGGGTCGTCTGGTCCTTCTGAAGGCGATGTTATCTTCTCTCTCGATTTACTATATGTTAGTGTTGCGCATGCCAGCTCAGGTTGAGCGTCGTCTCGATACACTAAGAAGCAAGTTCTTTTGGCGAGGTTGTGGTGCAAACGGATCTGGGATTCACCTAGTCGCCTGGAGGGATATCTATCACCCGATATCAGGGGGGCTCAGGGTGCAGAACCTCCATTGGACCAACCGCGCTCTCCTCGCTCGTTGGGTCGACCGGATCATGGGAGCAGGGAAGGATTTATGGGCTACTATTTTCTTTGCATGCTACGGGAGAGACCTATCATGGGCATCCTGGCCACGCCTCCCGCATGGCGCATCATCGTTCTCGCGCGGCATATCCACCATCTTCCCCCTGACAAGGAAGATTTTCTATGCATCCTTGGACGTAAGGACCACCTTCTCTTTTCTGGAACCATGAGCGGATGCCAGGTGATGCACCGGGGCTTTCCCCAAGCTAGTAGCTCTTTTGGCGATACGGACAACAACCATCTTTGAGTGTCGATCGACTGGTGGCATTTCAATAGGGGGATCATGGACCCCGTTGTTCAGGGCTACCTTGTCCGATCAACAATTCGAGGAGCTTCTCATACTACTTGGTCGAATTTTAAGATATCACCTATATACCTCTAGATAGGACAGTTGGCTATGGCTTTCAAAGGACTTTTCGGCTGATAGAGTCTATAGACAACTAATTCCAAGAGCCTCAATCTTGGACAATATCAGAGAAGACACACGTAGCATTTGGCGCTTGCGTATACCACTCAAAGTTAAGATCTTTGCTTGGATTATGAGACGCGACATGATACTTACTAGAGCTTACAGAGCCAAATGAGTGCCACACGTTGACCCCACATGTGCACTGTGCGGCCAGGCAGAGGACATATCTCACCTTTTCTTCACATTTTCCTATAGCCATAGGCACATGGGAGTTGTTAGGCCTCTCAAGGGTGAACACATCTGCAGTGGATGTCTTTTGGGATTCTTTATACGCAATAAGTTCACGTAGATCGAGTTGGAAAGGGGTATGGAAGGCAGCCCTAGCCACAGTTTGGGCGATTTGGCTACAGCGCAACCGCGTAATTTTTAGAGGGAAGTGATGCTACATAGAGAACATTGTACATCATACACCCTTTTTGATGGAGTAAAATTTTGGATAGTTCTATTTTGTTTTGGAGAACTACAACCTCCGTAGTTATCCCATACATCTGTACATATTTTTATCCTAATACAAACGGATGACTACTATGATTTGTAGCCATTCTTCTTTTAAAAAAAATCCATCAAATCAGTAAATTTTTGCAACTTCCTAGAACGCTACCTTTGAGTGCCCATCTTCTAGACATCGTTATTATTCTAAAGCCAGAAGTGAGCGGACAAACATCAGAGGAGTTTTGTAGGAAATTGTAGGATATTCCTTCAAGTGAAGAAATGAAGCATAAGGTTTCTCAAGTGGAATCCGGGTGAAATGGAAGCCGCGCAGCATCCACCTAGAGGTCCTCCACTACAATGAACAAGCCTACATTACATGAATGGAGAAGGGGGTCGGACATGGGCTCTCATGGCCATCTATGGCAACCTAACACCAAAAAGGAGAAGTCACCACTAGGACCTCAAGAACATCTCAGCATCTATCAAGATTCCATGGCTTACCATCGGCGACTTCAATAATATCATGGAGGAATCCGGAAAATTGGGAGGGGCCTCTTTTAATCATGTCGTTGCTGGGTGTTTCCATGAAGCAATGGAGAAAAGCAGATGGCAGGTTCTTTTACTAGTAGATAGTGGTTCTACCCATAATTTATATCGATCCCTTATAAAAAAATTATATAAATCTTTTTTGTTGCTGAATTGAACCATCTGGTGGAATGAGTAACAACATTTTGAGTCCAAATTGGCAATTGTGATATTATTCACAACAATGAGAAGTGCCATATGTTGGTTTGCAATTACCAAAGGATTCAAATCATTCACGATCATTATCCTTCTTTGATGAAAGGAGCTCATGTAGTTTTCAGAATGAAATGACTTGCATCTCCCAACACTGTGCAAGCAAAATGGAACTACACGTTTATGATCATCTATTTGAATGGCAAATAATACAAACTATAAGGCATATCCCTTACAAGTTCTACTGGTGCAACTTTGCAATTGCTTTCCAAATTGATGACACTCTAGGACATTTTCACCATTTTGGATGGGACTATGGCCTACTCACTAGACCAATAACTGATTTTATTATTAAAGGGATATTTTTTCGTGGGCTACACAAACTCAATTAGTTTTCCTCCTTAAAGAAGCATTCACTTCTGTTTCAGTTTTGGCATTTAAAGTTGATTGTGACACATATTCAGATGGAGCAAGAACAAGTCTCAATCAATCCAGTTACTCAATTGCTTACTACAGTAAATAAAAGGAAAACCAAGCTGCTCATGCATAGTCAACAAGGCAACAACAGTTGGTTTTTAGCAATTGAAATACCAGTTAGCATGGATCTTGTGAATCTTCATAATGCTTTACATCAGGAGAACTACACCAGAAATTTTTCATTTCCCCTATGACAATATTACAATCTTTTAACTAAAAGATTTCTATCTTGTTGCATCGAGGACAAGGTGAATTTTCAGGGTCGGGTTACTGATACAAATCCAACCACATTTAACATTACTAGGGGCACATATGCCAGTTACAATATACACGAGTAGCACATGATAGTTGTCTCAATAAAAGTCTGCCACAACCTCCCGATAATAATAGTGGTTCTCTAAATAACTTATGCCACAATTCCCGTGACAAAACTGTCGCATCATCTCTACCACTGTCCACGTTTATCATGTTTGTAAGAAGATAGTTATGGTCATTCGGATATATCTTGTTGTAACCTTTCTGTGGACAACATCTAGTTACCAAAGTTTGTATAATTTGGAGTTTAGTCCAGTCCCCACAGATTCTCTATGGAATTAGTAGCTAAAGATTCTGAGGCTTCTTATTTCCAGTATTATTTAGTTTCTTTCATCTCTTTCTTCAGCTGTTGCTGTTGTGTGTTTCACAAATCATGATGGAAGTCACTTTGTGGTAGTGTCTGAGCATTGACATAATCACATAGAAAGGTAAAAATAATAGACTTGGACCGTAATCCAAAAATATGCAAAAACTTCAGGTGGTGAGGAGGCTTAACTATATGAATCTAGAATCAGATCTTCTCAAAAACCTATAAGAAGATTCTCTCATGCCAAAGAACTTAACAATAAAATGACAAATGATCTTACAACATCAGATCAGTCTTATGTATGATGTGCTTATTAAACATGATGAACCCTTGACGGGTCCGTGACAGTCTCCAAAGTAAAGATCATGGACCCATAAAGTCATCCAAATAATAGTTGCAACATGCATAAAATAGAATATCCTAGGATCTTTATCTACCAAATTGTTCTATCATGAGATACAAAAAGACGTATTTCGTAAATTCAATGATATGCTACTAAATAACATGTTTCATAAAGGAAACACAAAACACAAAAATCTTGCAGAAAGACAATGATCAACTGTCATGTCAGAAAGTGAATTATATGTAATACTAGGATGCACACTTAATGTGGACCACAAACATAGGCCTTACTTTCAAAAAAGACATAATAACACTTGTCTTATAGCACATGGAAAAAGAACAACAAAATGAATGAATTATGAGTCATAAATCAGAATTCAGGCTGCCAGGTAAACCTTGTTCAATAAGTAACGGGGATGTTTCAATATTTCTTGACAAAGACTACAACAATAAGTTTGATATTTTTTGAGAGGGGTTTTGATATTGTTTATATATAGTAAGCGAAATTTTTTTAATAGTAAAGGAAAACTAAGCCATATTAAAAAAATTGAACTACGACATACCTATAGAATCTGACGACAAATAGAACACAAGATTCTAGAGTAAACATCAAGGCAATCGAACAACACTGTCAAAGTTTCCTGACAAAGTTATTTGGTTGATCGGGCCATTCTCACTCACTCCATATCCATCTTGAGCATTGTCAACATGCTGTTTAATTTGGTTAATTTCACCATCTTTGCTGCCTCTCTTTTCTTTAGCATCATATTCAACATGTTGATTTATTTGGCTAATCTGGCCATCCTTGCTCCCTTGCTTTTCATTAGCATCCTTGTCAATAGGCTGTTTTATTTGGATAATGTGACCAAATAATTTAAAATATATTTCACTCGCTTCCTTAATTGGATGGCGAGGTATAGGTTTATAAACTTCTATGTTCATATCCCGGATGCTTTCCTGGCTACAGAGAGACGAATCCCTTGACTGTAAATTGTTTCTATTGTTCAGAACTGTGCACACATCATTGTTCTGTGGTGTCTTAATAATGTCCAGATCATCAGAAGTCATCAGACTAGTATTGGTGGGCGGCAAATTGTGTAAACTGGATACAAAATAAGAATCATGCCTGGCTCCCTGCATGCCAACAGGAACTGACCAATAATTGGGAGATATATCATCCACGCCCGATCTTGACATTTCAGAAAGAAAGTTACTCTCTTTATCACCAAGAAACTGACCCTGTTGCACCTTAAGCTTTTTCATAACTGGAAATGGAATCTCTTCGTGAGGGCTGGCAGAAACTAGCTCCACTTGCCAAGGATTAACACTTTTAACATCTTTCAGAACCCCTTCTTCATCCCAGATAACCTGTTTATTGATTAATAGAAGAACATAAATGTAAGAACAAAAGCTTAAGCAGACATTATAGACATTAAAAGATTTTTTTCTTCCAAACATCTTTAATACAGAGAAGAAAATGATTGAAGCTACATGTACATACCTTTTTAGGGTTGCACCAACCAACTTAGCATTACCTAGTCCTTTTGTCCTATAGCATATTCCATTATTTCAAATTTCATTATTAACTCAAAGTGCACTTCAGTTATATCTGAAAATATTAAGCGCTTAACATATAGTAATTTCCACAAGACATGAAACTATTCTAATCCATAGAGTTAGTCACCAAGCTAGAATCTAATATCAAACTTAAGGAATACATTGCAGATAAAGACTAAATGACCAATTAACCACCTAAGCGTCAGCATAATGTGCAAGAACATAATAATACAAGCAATTGATCCATGGAGTAAATACTACAAGGTGAAGTTAAAACTAGATAACAATGTGCAATGCCCATGCTTCATTAATATCACCAATAACAGATCAAGTGCAACAAAGGAACATGCAAAAGGTTATGACAAGACAACATGGGCACCTGAAGCATTCGCCAAGGCGAGAAGAAACATGGCTTAATAGCCTCCACAGTTCCTTGCAATCCATTAACTCGATCCTGGGTTGAAATCCTAATCCGCGCTCCAACATTCCATTGAATCCCCATGGCCACGTTCACCAGCCCCTCTGACACAATGAACTCCGGCGATATCCCCCTTGGATAGTACAAAACCTCAAATGGCTTATCCAACTTTGCCGCTTCCACTGCACCCACAACCGAAGAGGGAGGGATTCTCCCTCTTTCATTCCTCGAAAACACGTTGTGTCCACTGAGGCTCTCCTCTGATTTCCCAGATGCATATTTCGAGTAGTTGCTGATGGTTCCACGGGACTTCCGACGAACTCCGATGAAGAACTCTTCCCGGGCGCTGCGCATAAACACCACCGAGTCCCCAGCGACCAGACTCTTAGCATTGACGAAGTCGCTCCAGCCGGTGGTGAGCAGATGCCGCGGCGGCTTGCCGCGGTAGATGTGTCGGAACTCCCAAACTTTACCCTGAACGTCGCGCATGGAGAGCTTCTGCGCGGGTGGCTTGGCCTCGTAGTCGAGCGACGGGAAGAGCGTGTCCGCGCAGAATTTGGGGACGGAAAACCCGCCGCCGTTGTGGGCGTCGCTCTGGGTAAGGACCTTCGTGTTGGACAAGAAGCCGTCTCCCGCCTCCGAGACGTCCAGCGCGGAGTCGAACCGGCAACGACGTAGGAGCTCGGGGGAGGGGGCGGCGCCAAAGGGGACGGGTGCGAGGTGGGTGCGGGACAGCACCTCATCGGACACCGGGTCGGCGAGGAGGTCGACGGCGGTGACGAGGCAGCGGTAGAACAGAGGGGGCGCGAAAGAGGAGAGGTCCACCGGGGAGGAGGCCTGCTCGGCGTGGCCCTCGGGGAAATAGAAGACGAAGGATCCGACGGCGGGGAAACATGCGGCGTCGCCGGCGCAGGCCTTCCACACGAGGGGATCGACAGGCTTTATTACGGGATTGCCTCTCGGTTTAGTAGAAAACTACGAGTTCGCCACCGTCACTGTAGAGTCAGATCTTTTTGTAAATCCACTTTGTTGCATCTTGACCCGATGTTTGACCCTTTTGTAACTTTGGCGGACGATGTTAGCAACTCGACGCGGCGGTGTCGTCCGGGGGCGATAATTTGGTGCAAACTGATGTGCGCGAACCTTGGAGTACACGTGTCTCGTACAGAGCTCAACGGCCTCCGAAATGTACGGGATTTGGTGGTCGGAAGGGCAATTTGGTCATTCGAAGGTCCCTCACTCAACTGTACACCCGACGGGGACCCGCACGGGGAGTTCGTTATGCGGACGCGACAATTAGTAAGCCGGATTCGCGGAGACGAAAGGATTTGAACCCGTATGAGTTGATGGATGACTCGTATCCGCAGAGGTCTTCGGATATGTATGCCAACCGTATTTTGTAGGAAGATTTAAGATGCAGTAATATTTATGTTAAAAAAACTGTGGTTAGTTAACTTAAAACAATTTTTTAAGTCCCATTTGAGAAAAAAAATAGCCGAAGAGTAATTATTAGACGTTTATTTTGAAATCTGATAGATTAGATATTCTTATTGGTTTAATTAATCGTACTAAGTTAAATTGTTTGATTTAGTTATTTGATGTAAGCAAACATTAACTGAAAGGAGAAGTAGAAAGAGGTTGCAAGAGAATTCGAATTGAAAGTTGAAACAATTAACAATTATTTGATTAAAGCAAAAAGGAGAAAAGAAAGGACAGATATTTAAGATCAATTAAAATCTTTTTTTTAGCCTAGAGCATTTGATCAGTTAGTTAACGTTTTAAGAACTAGAATCTTGTTTGTTATTGTTCGTTAAATCATCTGATCGACTACGATCGAGAAGTTCTCTTCAGAAAGAAAAGAAAACGATAATTATGATTTCGTTTGATTTGGATTTTAAAGAGAGGGAAAGAGGGAATGTAGAGAGATAGGAGATCAAAGAAAAAACAATGAAGATTTCATAAAAAGAATTAGGAAGTGGGACTTGAAGGTTAAAAAAACAAGATTGGACGAACATGATAAATTCATGGTTTGCTAGATATGGATAAAATGATGATGCAATTCGAGATATATATATATATATATATATATATATATATATAATGAAAAATAAGTTAAAAATATTCATAATTTTAATTTAATTAAATGTCATGACAAAAAGAAATATAGTAATCCATTTTTTTTACATTCAATTTTTTAAACTAAAATTATATATAGTTGCAGTAAAATAAAATTTTATTTACACGCTCATAATCTCACTATTATATTTTGGCATTATATTGGACGACTCAGATACGCACTATATTATGCACAAATCAAGTTGTCCATTATGAAGTCATTTGATCCTTACATAGCTCAAATCTGTAAATTACTTGTCTCTGAGTACATGGGGAGAGAGTTTTACAAGAAGATTGACACATCATCTTATTGAAGCCAGAGTGTGTCTACTCTAGTCTGTAAGAATATAATCACAAAAACAAATGTTTTGGGCTCACCATCCATGAGAACAGATTTGTTGCAGGTATAAGATGTGACCTTGTGCAAGTGACTCTAAATTCCTTAGTCTGCTCGAGACTGACCCGCGCGGGATGAAAGGATGATGCCAACAATGAGACCATAAAGAGCAAGAGCTTCAGCGAAAATAAGAATAAGAATCATTCCCACAAAGAGCTTTGGCTGCTGTGCATTGGCCCTGAAACAAATTCAAACAACAATTTTATCTGGCAGAAATGAGAATATTGCAAATGATACAAAAGTACTTATGCATAAATATATACAATATCTATGATGCAACAAGTCAACTAAAACAATATGTCTAACTTGGTGAGTAAATGAAGTTGGGAAAATTCTCATGTCAATATAGACATGTATAAAGATGAAAAAGTTCTTTCAATTTTTTGTTTCATATCTTGCCCATTACCTTCAACAGCAAAGCAACAGATGACAAAATAAAGAGAATTCATAATGAATAACAAAAAGAAAATATAAAACTCCAAATAAATAAATACTCCAAAGACGTTTAAAAGGAACTCTAGGACTACTTTCCCTACATCAGGAAAAGTTAATCATCGAACTTGATTGAAAACAAATATGAAGAGGGTCATGCTTAATATCCTGCAAAAGTCTTGTCTTCTCAATATTTTGTGAGAGAGACTGCAATAGGTATATAATAATATATCGCATAACAGGAACTTAATGCTTGTTTTGAAATTTTGACCCAAAAAGACATTAAAGGTTGCAAGGAGTTCATTTTTGTCGTATGATGATGGTTGAGAGGAAAAGGAAATAAAATAAGAAGCGATGAACAGGATTATATGTTTGTTGGTTGGGGGAAGTTGGAAAAAGGAATAAAAAGGTGATGAAGTGGGATGCGTGGAGGTTTTTTTTTTCGAGTTAGGATGTGTTCGGATATTGGAGGGGAGGGGAAGGGAAGGGAGGGAAGGGAGGGGAAGGCATGGGGAAGGAGGGAGAGTAATGGAGGATAAAATCATTTACACTCCATTGACCCCCAATTTGGAGTAAATGATTTTTAGTTATTTACTCCCCTCCATTACCCTCCTTAATCTAAACACACCATTGAAGTAGGAGCATACAAAGGTAGTCATCATCATCATCACCATATGTGTGAGGAGAGCAAAGAGAAAGTTATGTGGAGAAATAAGAAGAAAAAAATGACAGCACATCCTCTTTTTTTTTTCTTTAAAGAAGCACCTCCTCTTCCTTGTAACAATGTGATAAAAGAACAATAACAAACATGATGAATTCATCTCATCACCAATAGAACAGGTCACTCTTCTTGAAGGCTCTGATATTTCACACAATGTAGAATCATCGCCGAGAAGATTACAACTTCTCAGGCCAATTCCAATCAGATGTTCATTGTTAGCAGTTTTTCACCCCCAAAAAGAACTTGATAATCTAGAAGCCCACAAAGAAGAACATGGATCGACGCGCAAAAATAAACTCGATATGAAAAGAAATCGAAATAGTATTACTTGATATTCATAGAGCTCTACAAGCAATTTTAATCCAACTAGGGGACTGAAAATGATATTAAAAGGAAAAAAATTATAAAATTCCAAAGACACCTAAATTATAAAAAAAAGACTTATTGCCCTGCATTAATAGCAAATTTCAAAGTTCCTTTATGTATGAGTATACAAATAAAAGTAAAATAAACCTAACAGCAGCCCTAGAAGGGAAACTGTTTCTAAATTAAACTAACAAGTGCAGAACAAGGGCAACTTCGTGCTTTAACATATAAAAACAGCCAAATAATTCACTTACAAACGTAGCATCAACTTATCACCACCAAGCAATGCACTAAATAAAGATCTAACAAAAAGTGTGGAACCATAGGTCGAGGCAGAATAGTCATATACCTAACTCCGGCATCTCCGACAATTCCGATCGCCATGCCGGCGGAAAGCCCAGCTAAACCACAGGCGAGACCGGACGAGAGGTGCGCGTACCCGTCGAAGAGGTAGTATGACTTGGCCTTTGGGTTGATCCCGGTGCTTATGATGACGGCGATGATCAAGCCGTATATCCCGAGGACTCCGGCCATGACGACGGGTACGATCGACTTCATCACGAGCTCCGGCCGCATGACCCCCATCGACGCCACGCCGACGCCGCTCTTCGCCGTGCCGTACGCCGCCCCCATGCCTGCAGGAAAATCGATCATAAAAGAACTGTCGAATTGGATCCGGAAGCCGATCGAACCCTAGAAAAGCGGCAAAAGAATCAGGAAAAAAACGCGAAAATTACATGAGAACACGAGGGCCGCGGCGGCGCCGAGGAATCCAAAGAAAGGGGCTGTCTCATCGCCGGAGAAGGTTGACATCGTCGGAGAGGAGGTGGAGAAGACTAGAGAACGGCGAGCGATCGGAGAAAGAGAGAAGGTCAAAGAGATGATTGGCTCACGGGAGAGGCGAAGCGCTTCTTGGTCGGAGATCAAAGCCTTTGTTGGTGCAATGATACCCTCCACTGTTGTTAAATTAACGCGAGGGACCATTACACTGAAGAGGAGGGGGACGTCTCGAGGGTGGGTGTTGTGGTCATTTCGTGGTTAAATATTTTGCCCTTCCCTTGTATTCTGATTGGCGTACGTGCGGCCGTGCGGACACGTCCGATGGATGTCGGGATGGGCCGAACGGCTGCGATTGATTGCTGCATTATAATACTCAAATCGATATTTTTTGTTTAAACGAATTAATTTCTTTACTTTTACTTTTTTTACCACATATCATCTATTATTTTTTTATGGAGCATCGTCCAGATTTGAATCTACGGATGAGATTTTCTACTGGTTTTTTTCCTCTAAACCAGTTAATTGAACTATCTCATTTGCTCTTAAACACGGTCGGATACCGGTTCAACAAGCCAATTTAATGTAACATAAAAATCACAAAGATTTGTCAGTTTTCGTCCTATTTCTTCTAAACCCTAGATGTAAAGCTCACGTATTCACATTTTGTCATGTGATAAAATACAATAAATTTGACTTTGATCAAAAGATCAATAATATAGAAAGTAATAATTTTAAAATAAAACTCAATAAAATAATAAAAAATAGTTTAACTCAAGTTAAATATTTATCATGTGTAAGCATTCACATCATGAATATCTAATCATTACTGTCATCATCTATCTATTATTACATCTCTAGGATCAAAAGTAGGGAAGACAATTCTCCTGACGATGAAGCTCAATATATAATAACAATAATTAATAAATAAAGCATATATCTCAACAAAATCATCATTTGTTTTACTTTCTCTTTTTCTTTATTTTATAGATTTCTTTTCAATGACAATAATTCAGCCATGGACCCATCAATCACATCATCAAGATATGTAGTAGTTGCAGTATACAATCAACACATGCTTAGTTCATCAGTCACATCAAAATGTGCAGTGATTAGTATGTTGAAGCTCAATTAGTACTTAGGATCACTTTATTATTTTCTGGTTATTTTGTCCTAAGTTCTTAATCATGATAATCAATATGTGAACATTTATCAGGCGCAATGATATTTGGGTTGTCCCGCTGCAAGCATCGCTAGATAGGCCATGTATCAGTAGTATAATAATCAGACGGAGCAAGTCCCACAGTTGGGGTAAACATGCAGTCAAGAAAAAATCCTGCAATTGAGATAAATCTCGTAGTCGGCGTGGCCCTCCTCTTCATGCGGTGAATTCAATCACAAAATATTGATAGTTTTAAGGTTCTATTAATAGTGGTGAAGATCATAATAACTTAGGGAAATCATCTTTAGGATTTAGCAATGATTACAAGATAATTTAACTTAATTAACTTTCATTAGGCATAACACGACTCGTGTTAGATAATGACATTGTCTGCATCTGGGTGGGAGAACGATTGATTTATCCTTGGTTTCGAGAAACAGTCCGCGTCAGATTCGACATAGTTCATTTTGCCATCACGTTTGTTTCTTAGGCAGAAATGTCCACGTGGTATTAATCAACATTGTCTGTGTCGTTTATAACACGAGGTTGTGCTAGGGTTAGGGTTCCACCTACGCTTACTTTGATTCGTGGAACATCGAACATGTCAAGGTGCGATAGGGTCTGTGTTTTGTCTCTATTGTTGCAAATGAGAAGCGGCCCGCATCCGCGGAAGACGCGGTCCACATTCCTAGTGTCTCACATTGTTCGACGAGAAGCGATCGGTGCTTTGAACAACGTGGTTGTTGTCATGCAAGGGACATGGCATGTGATGTGGGGTCATGCAAACTGTGTCAAGGTATAACATGGTAAAGTTAGGCAACACAAATCGTGATCGGTGGCAACATGACCCGTGTCCGATTGTCCTCTCATTATCCGATGGCACATGATTCGTGTCCTTGGTGACGCAGTCGGTGTCAGTTCGAACTCGAGCCATGTCGGATACGACACGGTCCCATCCGATCATCAATGTTGATATTCTTCATATATTAAATCTATGCAATATTCTAAAGTTGATTCTTTAACTTACATACATTGATCATAGTATCAACTTTTCTTCTCGATCTTCGTGCTTTAGTCTTCTTCTCAACTATGTCCTCTTCTAATCA
>LTAE01002400.1:0-13187 GCA_001647135.1 Pontederia paniculata | reverse complement strand
GAGAGAGAGAGAGAGAGAGAGAGAGAGAGAGAGAGAGAGAGATCTGATGATTTGGGTTTGGGGGAGAGAGAACAATGAGACACTCTCTCTAACCCTCTATTTTTGTAGGTTGTTTTAAGGCTTTTCCAACTCTTAGTCAAATTCAAACTCTAATATTTAGTCCTAGAAATTAACTTGGTTAAAATATCATTATTTAATAATTTCAGGAGATAAGTTTGAATAAGACTAGGAATATTAAAATAATAGGATAATAATTTGACTTTGACTTATACTTATCATTGTCATAATCCTAATCATATCACACCTTATCTTACTCTATATTCATTTTTATTCTTTTATTTTTATTTTTTGGAATTACTAGGTGTTACACTAGATGGAGCGATCGCCTTCATCTGGTGCGAGCGATTGTTTGCTTGTCACGTGGACCATGATCGATAGCTCACTACCTAAGTACAAGTGACGACCACCTGTCCATCATTGACTGGTTCTAGTGGCTACATCTACGCATATCCACTTGCAAAACAACCTCTGACAAGTCCTTGCGGCATCCGACAATTAGATCTATGGAGATCTCATCCACGTTCTTGCAACCTTTGATTGTAGTTACTTACACAAGCAACATCTGGACGACCAAAAAATGGTGTTTCAACTGCTTAAGGATTTTTTTTGTTTTAGCTTTGTGCTACAACTCTCAAATGATGCACAAATTATGTAGGAAAATATCTTCTATAGTTAAGCGTTGCATTTGGCAGCTTGAGCCGGAGCCAAAACCGAGATAGTTTTAGCTCTGATTTCGTCTATTTTCCCAAACGGTGTGACATTTTGAGGGAATCAAACATGGAACTCGGGATTGAAATCTCATATCATGTGACCCGGGGTTCCCATGGTATTTAATGCTCTTGTCGCATCATTGTTTTATCTGTACGCAATTTTCTTTTACTTTTTTTTCTTTACTCGATTTTTAATTTTAAATAATAAGTTTTAATTTTATACTAACTTAATAATATAATTATAAAACTATTATTATACTTTTTTAACTAGTTCTTTTTAATTATCTTTATAATAATATTTTATTAATATTAAATGTGATATTAAAATAGGTTTCATAAATGATTTAATTATATTATTCATGAGATTGATTTTATATTTTTTTATTTTTTTAAGAAAATATTTTATGATCTTATATTTAGTTTATAATACAAATTATTTATTAGTAGAATTATTGATTATTATTAACAAAATATTTTTTATAAAAATATTATTATTTGATTATTAGTTTGTAAGATTAATTTTATATTGATTATTATTTTTAATAATTTTAATCAATATAATCTTTATAAAATATTAATTTGTAAGATTAATTTTATACTTATTATCATTTTTAAATTCAACAAAATTTTTATCTTTAATAAAAATATATTTTATATTTTTAATTATTATTTTTTATCCAAACACTCCTATAACATATTTATAATCATTATATTTTAATTCATCTAAACACAATTTAGAACTAATCTATCAAATCAAATTATTCATTAGAATATGGAGAATCTATGATTCTGTTTTCAAACGCTACCTAGAAGAAGCAGCAAAATCTTGTCCGAATGTTTAGGTACCAGATTCTTATACTGTGAATAATAATTTTGTAATCAAACGATTTTCCACTATGCCATATGAAACATTTTTTGTATTTGCAATCAACTTGAGACTAGCATGATATAGTTGTAGTTACATATCTCGACCAGAGGAGGTTTTTTGTCCTTGTAATTGTTGTTTTGACACTCATGTTCCACTTGAGGCTTCATCAAAGTGTTGTTGTTTATTGAATTAAACAAGTTATCATGATATTTTAGATAGCAATGGGCTTGGTATCGGCGTACCATTTGGTTATGATAAAAATTATTGTGCTCTGTTTTTTATTTTGTCGTCTTTATTACTGTTCCTAATTGAAAAAAAAATTCTTCTCATCAGCATGTAGTCAGTCTTTTAGTTAGGAACTTGTAGTTTATGTTTTCTAAATAGAGTTTACTAATGTTCTCCGCAAAAAAAATGCATTGGCTTTGTTCATATTCAATTTACAAATATTGCAATTATGTATGTTTTTGTAGGTTAAGGAAATTGTTACTTATTGCATAGCTACATTTATTTCAAGGTTAGACATCTGCATCAAATGGACTAGCTCAACTAACAACTTCAGAGTTTGGTGACATGATGGAGTTGTGTCGATCTTATTTGAATCTCAAGGAGGTTGTTTTGTTGACACTGTGTATAGAAATTGAGTGAATTGATTTATTTTTATGGCGTTGCTAGGAACTTTAGATGTACATGTATTTTCTTTAGCATTTGGCTTTCATTCCTCTATCATGTAATGTTATTTCACTATCTTGTTTGTAGCGTTGGCTATTTGTTTTTCCTCTTAGTTGTTCAATGTCATTCAATATATTTTATGCTTTGTTGAAACTATCAGCGCAGTAAACATATTTTCTTTATTTGTTGGGCACTTATATTTTCTTTATCTTTTGTTTAATGTCATCCAATGTGATGTATGCCAACTTGCTGAAACTGTCAATATGCCTAGTAACTAGGCTGAACTATTGGAGAATGGTAAGGAAGATCCTTATCTACCTTACTATGCTGATGGAATTGCAAATTGGATGTCATTCTCAGGGTATCCCCAACATGGTGTATTTCGTCTTCTTGTTGAAGAGCTCATACATCGAAGACCTGAAGATCAGGATGCAACTTGGCATTTGCTACCTCAAGATACTTATTACTTAACATGGACATATAGATGCTATTTTTGTGTTCTTTTGCTGGGAGCATGAAAAGGAAATGGCTGTAAAATGCTATTGAACATCTTAATGTTTTTTTAATGCACTTGTTGGTACAAGAAGATACGCCTTGTTGTTGGTAACAGTATTTTTTGTTAGAAAAAAAGAAAGAAAGAAAGAAAGAAACATATACACTAAACAGTAGCTTTAAGCAAAGAAGATCAGTGACTAAGCAAAGCTAGAAAAAATATATCTACATTGTTGGGAAATACAAAGAACAAGTATAGAAAGATCACAAGAAACACAGAAAAACACACACAAATTTTACGTGATTCGAAGATAAATCTCCTACGTCCACGGTCATCGCAGAGAGTTTTTCTCGCTATGTTGATGTTCAAAACCACCATAATACATAACCGCTCCAAAGATAATATATATATGATGGAGCTAGGGCAACTGCCCACAAAATAATGAAATTACATATATACCCCTAGAAAAAATTTTCAACGGAAATTTCCAACATGTTGGATCGCAACCAGTAAGGATTGGATGATCAGTCTCCATATGCTATTTCCAACATATATACATATTTTCTTAGCTTTCAGTAGAGAAGTTTAGTTTGACATAAGACTACAGAGATCTATCAATTTTAGATAAATGACTACTATAAAAGAATCTATCCTACGCATTATTATTATTATTATTATTATTATTATTATTATTATTATTATTATTATTATTATTATTATTATTATTATTATTATTATTATTTATTTCCAATATTCTTCGTTAGTAATCACCTAAAAGTTATTAGTGATGCTAAAATATAAATGAAATAATCTGTAATAATTAATTTGTTTTTTTAGGTTCAAAATTTGCAAATACTATTAACTTCCATAATGGATATAATCATTTTTTATAATCTACTGTTTTGTAATTCAATCTTTTTAGATATTATTAAAAATCTCATAAGTTATATAACTAATTGATAATCTCGAAAAACTTGAATTACATAATACATAAGGTCCTTTGACACTCGCTTAACACGAAATTTATTTTGACACATTTATTAAACCCTTAGTACCAAACTGTTTTCCGTAATCATTAAATTGATATGTCTTAATCTCGATTTAAATTATTATACTACCTGATATTTTCTTTCTTCTTTAATGAGTATGGACATTCATTAAGTTGGGGAGGCTAATAAAATTGAACTTAATTGTTTATCAAATTTAACCAATCCAAATGATTCCAATGATCCATGAACAATTAGAGTGTTTGGGTCAAGATCGGAGCAATTTGATCCTGAGTCTTAAAAACACTAGCATGAAGATGATTTTGTGGAGGGAAAAAAATAAAATTCATGCAAAGTTTAAGTAAAAAGGTCTTTCAATTAGAATTATATATGAGTCGTTTCATTTCATCCATTATTATTATTTTTCCTTTCCAAGCATGAGGTTTTTGTTTTAAAATGCATTTTATAGCATTCATTTGTGCGTATCACATCTAATTGACAAAATGCACACATGTGCCTGTGCCTATCTCGGGTATCATATCTACTCATCTTTCTCTTTCCATGCCTAAATACCTAAACAATAATTTACTGAACCCTAACCCAAAAGAAAAAAAAAACCAGAACAGCATTCTGGAACCAAAAAACAGCAACTTAAACCAACTTGGACACAGGAACAAGCGTCTGGAACATTTCAAACAAGAGTTCCCTATCAGCAATGCGGAAGAAGACGCTCATTTCACCTTTGAGGTCATCGATCTTCCAAAATTCAAACAAGTAGGTCAAGTACCCTTGCTTAAGCTTGTCGAGCTGATACACAGATGCCTCATGCAGCCTCTCAAACACATTGCTGGAATCCAAGTCCCTCAGAAGTTCAAGCTCACAGCAAGTTATTAGATCGACGATATCATACTTATGTGCGAGCTTCAATAGTGACATGCGATGCATCCAAAACTCTTCCGAGTCTACAGTTCTATAAATGAAACCATGAAGAGCCGAAATACATCCCGCCGATGCGTCCTTTAACTCGATTAGAGACGACTGGTTCTCTTTGAGATCATGAGCAAACATTCGTTCAAAAACAGGAGAGCATGAGGCAGGGAGCATGAGGCAAGAACAACCCTGTGAGCCTTTAGAGAACCTGTAATACCCCAAATCCCCATCACAATAGATGAACGGCCTAGATTAAAAGATGGTATCAGAGTCTAACGAGAGACATTTTTTAGTTGTTCCTAGATAGATAGATGTCCATGTGCAAGCATCACGAGTCATCATCAAGTCATCAGATATATGTTAATTTTGAAAATAGATTGTTCATCTCACTAATGATTTCCCTCCATGTAGATGCCTCCGCGACGTTCCGCTAGGCATATGCTAATCGACCCCTAGAGACGAACATGACCAATCCACCACGGGAAGTCAACGCACCACCAATTATCGACAACCCAAATCCGCCGCCTGAACCTGTCACGCCAAATTTCACGCTAGAAATTGCTGAATACCAGAATGAATTTCTGAACAACCTAATGAGAGCAGCCCGTAGGGAACACCAACGTGATGAGACAAGGGATACGATTGAAAGGTTTCTGAAACAACACCCTCCATAATTCAAAGGAACTGAAGACTTTGAACATGCCGAAAAATGGATAGAGAAAATGAAAGAAATCTTCGTGGAGATGCAATGTTCAGAGGAGAGAAAAATCATCTTTGCAATAAACCGTCTCATGGATGATGCAAAGGATTGGTGGAATGCTACGAAGAGCACGCAGTTTGCAGCATGTGATGACATCTCCTGAGAGGACTTCAAGGAAGTTTTTGAAACACATTATCTACCTCAATACCAGAAGGACAGGAAATAAGAGAAGTTCCTACAACTAAAGCAGGAAGGCGTGACTATAGAGCAATACCTGGTGAAGTTTCTGCGGCTAGAGAAATATTGTACGTTGGACAAGAATGAGAAGTCCAGGGCAAAGAGAATTGTCAATGAGTTGCATTCAGAACTGAGAGCAAGGTCATGAGGGGAAATTGTAAGACTATCCAAGAGGCCTCTGAACTTGCATCAGAATTGGAGTGAGAACATGAGGTCTGGAGAAGGACACAAAAGGAAAAAGAAACAACACACCCACAAAACAGGGACAAAGCTAGGTGGGATGATAAGAGACAACATATGGCTCCAGATAAGAGAGATCACCGTCGTAAAGAGCGCCCAAAGCCGTATGAACCCCGAGATGGACAACGACAACAATGAAAGGATGAAGAGGTGTGTCCACATTGTCAGCGGCATCACTTTGGAGAATGTCGTCGCAAGACTGACGCATGCCTCAACTGTGAAAATAGGGACATTTTGTGAGAAACTGCCCAGATAAGAAATGAGACACACATATACAATAACCACAATTGACAAAAAGAAGGGTATTCTCTCTGGCAGTAGAAGATGAGTCAGAACGAGTGCCCCACATTTATGATTCACTAGGTATGAAACTTAACTTGGTTTATATTAACGTTATTCCTAAGGAGGTTATTTGCCACAACATAAAATAATAATAGATACTAGATTCGAGGACGAATCTAATTTTAAGGATGTTATAATGTAATACCCCAAATCTCCATAACAATAGATGGACAACCTAGATTAAAAGATGGTATCAGAGCCTAACGAGGGACACTTTTTAGCTGTCCTTAGATAGATAGAAGTCCATGTGCAAGTATCACGAGTCATCATCAAGCCATCAGGTATATGTTAATTTTGAAAATAGATTGTTCATCTCACTAATGATTTTCCTACATGTAGATGCCTCTGCGACGTTCCGCTAGGCATGCTAATCGATCCCTAGAGACGAACATAATCAATCCACCACGAAAAGTCAACACACCTCCAGTTATCGACAACCATCATGTAAGGACTCAAGGCAAGACTAAGGATTTAGTCCCACATGGGCAAAACACGGAGGTGGTCGTGGACTTGTAAGTGACCACCCTCTTCACCATTCAAGATGCGTTTTAAATTCGTGCGGACCATGAGCCCAAAGCGAATAATTTCTTTAATGAGATTTGGGGCGTTACAATTTGATATCAGAGTCAATCTCGCGTGCTCATTTGAGTCAATGGTTTAGTCTCGGGCAAAACACGAAGGTAGTCATGGGCTTATAAGTGACCACTCTCTTTATCATTCAAGATTCATTTTAAATTCGTGCGGGCCATGAGCCCAAAACGAACAATTTTTTGAATGAGATTGAATTTAAATTCGTGCGGACCATG
The DNA here is from genome assembly GCA_001647135.1 of Pontederia paniculata. NCBI lineage: Eukaryota > Viridiplantae > Streptophyta > Magnoliopsida > Commelinales > Pontederiaceae > Pontederia > Pontederia paniculata. Next base: position 6,146 of record LTAE01002400.1, on the reverse strand, counting down.
AGTCCAAAACGAACAATTTTTTGAATGGGATTGAGGGCGTTACAGAACCATCGGATGTATTTACGGTGAGATATGTATGGATGCCCTCTTTAAGCATCCGACAAAGACATTTTGCACTGGTATGGTATGAAAGTCGCTGTGAACTCCAATCATCATTCCATATGTCCTAAAATTCGTAAAAGCATAAAATTATCCAAATTTGTTTCAATTTGTAGCATAAAATAAGTAAAAATAGATGAAAAGAGACACATACACTCGAGGATGGCGTTTTCAGGCCGTGGAACTCGACGACAACTATTAAACACCCATGAAAGTCACCGGAAATAATCAAATCATGAACCTCGCTGGTATGCATCGTCTTTTCACAAACTACGAATAAGACAATACTCAGTTATGTAATTGACAATAACTTTCAAAATATAAGCACATACTAAAAAAATTTTCAAATTCCATCTTACATGTGTTTAAACCAGACACGTCTACCAATAAAAATGACCATTACTAGCAAATGTTAAATGTCATGATCTCAAACATCTCATTAAGAAATAGTCATACAGTGACAGACAAGACATACTAATGCTCATAATAAACATTAGAAAAAAAACATTTAATCGACGAGCAAAATGCAAAATTGAAATGCCATGCCCAGAAACAAAATTCTAACACTAATCTCCAAACACATTGTTCAGAATATTTACTAGTCACCTCCAAAGTGAATATAAAGATACAAAGAAGCAAATGTACACAAACGAGACCAATCATTTTGTGTTAAAATTATCCAAAGAGAGGAATATTAAGTTTGTAAGAAAGTACATATCTATACAAGATAATATTTGGTGTGACCGAAAAAAGGATGGCTTCGCTTAAAAGGTTTAATGCCTCTATCATATGTCAGTCATGTCAAAAAAATATACATAATGCAAACAATCTAGTGAGCATCAATGATGATACTAGTGTCACTACTCACTAGTCGATTAGTATGAATCCAGAATAACATTGGATCGCGAAGTATCCGAAGTTATCTAGATAACCAGATAAAGATTAGAGATATATAGAACTGTTTTGTGGTAATGTGGTTTAGAAAAAGCATGACTTTAAAATCAAAGGGTATACCGACATAATATAATGTCTTTTTTATGTAGATGATCCATTATCTCATTTAAAAGGATATTTAGCCTCGATGATGGAACCACAATTGTGACGATCATTTGGTGGAAAATCTGTATAAATGCAAAAGTCTGAGTGTGAGCATATAAAGCTAATATCCTATGGTAAGAACTACAGCATTCACTGTCTAATGATAGCCTAGGTGGGAGCAGGACGTCATAAATAGTCAAATGAACTAGAAAGATTAATTCCTTCTTTCCTAGACGACCTCTCAAAAAATGAGAAGATCGATACACTTAACAAATACATAGCATTATAAGCATAACGAAAGAAACAAATGACAGATTCCAATAAAAAAGTCACGAAAAAAAATCTGCAACATTCAACAGGGTAATATACTATATAAGTTTGCAAGATAAGATATCCAAATTATCCATTCCATTCCTGAACTTGGACAAGAACAACAAATAACCTAATGACTCGCTAGTCGCTACTAATTAAAAACTAGTTAAAAGGACAATGATATTAAAAGGAATAATATTGGGTCTAACATAACTCAATCAGTCCGACTCAATTCATAAAATTTTGAATCAAAAGCTTAACCAACCAAAAATCTTTTGAGTTGGATATCGTATTGAAAGAATTATTTTATATAAAACTATTTAAATTTCTAAAAATAATTTTAATATTTATTTTCTTAATCATATTTATTGAATTATTACTAATAATAATTTATTCTTAAATTTATTTTTATAACCAAAGATATTAAAATAATACAAAAATGAGATCATGCTTGTTTTTGGGTGTCCAATCCATCACAAGTCTTCTTTATCAGATCCGGGTTTAATTCAAATTCAACTCGATTCCACACAGTATTTTAACCGGGGGTAAACATTAAAGATAAACTCGTACATTATTAGGATAGCATACTTCCATATACATCTACAAGATTGTAAAGTTCAATTAAAAGATAACCAACTAAACAATGGAATTTTGTGTAACTAACAAAATTAAAAAAAATCCTTTTTGTTATGATGTCATTTCCTGTTTGTTCGATTCCTTAGAGTTTTGTGCTTGTGCTCGTATTTGTATCGTGCTCAAAAAATCATATCGTATCACGTCAGCCGTACTCACAACAAATTTATTATTAATTTCTTATTTTTGGCTATAATAAAATTTCTATTTTACATTATATACTATATTATTCAATATAATTATATCATAAATTAGAAACTAAATAATATGTATATGATATTATTGTATTAATAATTAGTATATACCTATATAAGAATATGCAAAATCTATTTATTATAAAAATTGTATGTAGGTTAAATTTTAAAAATTATGTTAGGAAGAAGGAATTGCTATCAGAAAAACTCTATGTATAATATGTGTTTAATAAAAATGAATTTATTATATATATGAAAAATATATTGACCGAGTCCAGTCGTACTGAGCTCAGTCTGACTCGTACTCGGGCTGGGCCAAAAGCACGAGCCCAGGTGCTGTGCCAGGCCGGGCTCGGACTCTGCCGACGTAAGCCATGTCGTCGTCGTTCTTCCCTCTCTGCCTTCTCGCTTCTGCGCGTTCTATCGAGGGCTGCAGGTATCTGTCTATATATAATAACAATATAATATATAATAGGGTTGAAGGAGGTGTCGGTGGGGAGCACTATTTATCATAAATTAAGTATTTTACGATTAAAAATATAGTACTGAAGAGTACCTCCATTTTTTTTATAACATAATTAAAAGTTCACGAAAATATAGATAAAAGTTTCCAACCGCCGCAAAGTTCTTTCTCAAATATAATTAGAAGTTCACGGAAATATTTCTTTCCCTTTTTACATCTCCTTTCTCTATTTAACACCTATAATATTACTTATGAATTTAACATTATCTGAATTCATTATATTATCTTAATTTACTTATTTTTAGTTTGTAAATAATCTCCGCATATGAAGTGAGACTGCTTACCGTATTATATTCGCTCTTCCAAATTTTTATAAATAAAATAAAATAAATCATATAATAATAACAACACAAACAATACTAATATACTATAATAATAAGTATTATTTAAATAATATTTGTATAATATTACATTATATCACTAATTATTAGTTATAAGTAATAATGATATTTTTTATAATTATTATTGATATTAATTATAAATATTATTAATACATTAAATTGTCAAATTTATGATTTAAGTTTATAAATTTCAATTTAAATATAAAATTTTCAACTAATAATATTTATAAAGAATATTTTAATAAAATAATGTATATTATTTAATAATTTTTTTATAAGTAAATATGATAATCTAAATTATTAGTTGAAATATGTGGATATAGTACATCGAATAATGCACATTATATATTATATAGTAAATAGAATAATTTTTTTATAAAATAATATAGATTACTAAGTAATATTAAGAACTAATATAATAAATATCTTCTTAATTTATTAATTATTGTTAACATAAATAATATTCTCTTCAGAAATTATCGTAGTGGACTTCTCGCCGATGGTAATCTGCTGTTGGATCTTTCTTTTGCCCTTACCTTGTTGTGTGATTGACCTACGTCTCGGGACGGACACGAATAGCCGACTGCCTTGTAATACTATCGAATTTTTTATTTAAAATAATTTATTTCTCTACTTAAGGTTAGACTAACGTTTAAATAGGTTAAACTTATTTAAAAAATTTAATAAATAAAATAAGTTAAAAATATATAATAAACTTACAAATTAAGATTGGCCTGATTTGGACCTAACTTAATTGCTTATTAAGTTAATAAATATATATTAAATTTGTATTTATAATATGAAAAAAAAATTGTGCACTTTAATATTGTACATATCTAACATACTAAAATTAATAATAATTTTAAATAAAAATGACTTATTTTACCTATTTCGACATCACGTTAATTTTTTAATCAAAATTACTAATAATTTTGTCTCATATGTTAAATAAATTTTTAACCTTTATAATATATATATTAATTATATAAATTAGTATTATAAACTAATAAAATAGGTTTAATATAGACAAACCAAGTCTATTTAAATAAAAATGTTAAATTTTAATTTCGAGCATAATATATTTATTTAAAAAGACGAGTCGAGCAAAGTTGAAAATAGGTCAATCAACGAACGACCTAACTTATTTTCAGTCTTACTCTCAGTAATTCAGTTTTTCTTTACATGTCGGGTAGATCGAAACCCTAGCCCGGTCCGGCACGCTACACTGGAACTCTGCAACTAAAGTAGGTCGGGCCGCTAGTTAGAAATTTCAGATCGATTCGAGCTCAATGAGCACTAATTCGACCCGATGAAACATAATCTAATTTAATATATAATTTTTTTAAAAAAAAATTATAAATGGACTTTTTGATAATTAAAATATTCATTTACTTTTTCAAACAGGTTCAAAATTTTCATTCAGCATAATTTTGACATATATTCTTATATAGTGTATATTAATTATAAAAAATAATATTATATTTTATGATTTAGTTACTAATTGAAAATTTTATGATATAATTATATTAAATATTATATATATGACAAAATGTAATTTCTTATAGCAATTTTTTTAAAAATAAAATTAAACAAATAAAATGCCAGACCGAACCGCTTGATGTCATTTTTGGGAGCACACACAAAATTTCTCTCTAGTTTGACCATATTAGAACTCAAATATAATTCTAAGTCTTTGAACAAATAATGTAACATTCGTTGCATGTCGAAACTATTTGGAACTCGAGCCAGTTAACCCGATTCTCTAAGCTTCTGATTTCGTCCAATTCACTGATTTTTTTTCTTTCTTTTGTTGATCTTTCACTCATCCCTCTCTTCTCTCTTCTCTCTATTTTTTCCTTATTCACTTTTTTAATTTAAATTTTAACTTTAATGTTTAGTTTCAAATATTAAATTTAAATTTATACTGACCCAATAATATAATTAAATTATTATATTTTTTTCTTCTTAATTTTATGGTTTAAGTTTAATAAAATATTTTACTATATTATACATAAAATTAAGTTTACATTATTGATTCCGATTTTGCAAAATAATTTTTCATTACATTATGTTAAAATTTAAAACTATTATTATATTTTCTAACTTGGATTGATATTTTTATTTTTATTAAAAAATATATCTTATGGTTTTATTTTATTCAAACATTCATTGGAACTTAATTATTTAATTTATTCATATGAGATTAAGATCATTGGTACTTGCTAAATGCAACCCAAGAGTTTGATAACAAAAATTGGACTCAAAACTAAATTTTACTTTCAACAAAAAATGAATTCTTTTTTATTTTTAAATTCGTTTGTAAACATAATTATTTACGAATTGTCTTATTTTCATTCATATAATCAAATTTCCTTTCCAAACATGAGTTTTCACGGCTATCCTTTCTTTTACTATTAGTCATCATATTTTTCTTTCCATGCCTAAATATCCTAACAATATATAGCTTACTGAACATTAAGCGAATAAAAAAAGAGCAGTATTCGTATTCCTATTTCGAAAACAAAGGTCCCAAAACATTCCTAAGAACAGCGACTTAATCCCACTTGGGCATGGGAGCAAGCGACTGATATTTCTAACAAGAGATCCCTGTCAGCATTGCGGAAAACGGCGCTCGTTTCATCTCTCAGGGCACCGATCTTCCAAAATTCAAACAAATAGGTCAACCATTCTTTTTTAAGCTTGTCGAGCTGATTGTAACGCCCTAAGAGTTTGGCCCGTACATGCGCCGATGTTCGTCGCATGCCTTGGTGGGAAACGGAGGATGTAGGCAGTGACTAGCGTAGTCACGATGAGGGAAATGTTAAGCGGTGAAAACAAGTCCGTGACCCAGGCGTGCGTCGCCGTTTCTATGGGCGTGGCCCATGGAAAACACCCAAACGATGAGTGACCCGAATAGACCTTTAGGAGGAGGTCTTGATGGCTAGGCAACCTTAAAGGCATGTCCAAGTGATCAGCATGCGTCAAGAAGCCCCTCTACAAGTCAGA
>LTAE01002399.1:0-41363 GCA_001647135.1 Pontederia paniculata | reverse complement strand
GAGGGGGGGGGGGAAAATTAGGTTAAAATAAGTGAACCGGCGAATAGGGGTGATAAATCAATTTTTTTTGTTGAATCGGACACCCTTTGTAATTAAAAGATGGTTCAAATCGCAACTATCAAAGGTAAACCTAATGATTAGAAAGGAAGAGACAAGATGTCCCTCTTTTAAAAGGAGAGACCTCCGTTAAACCCTTTTGGCAATCTTTCCGCTATCTCTATCACCTACAAGATGATCTTCAAAATCAGGTGGAGGTGGGGACCTCGTTAGGAGCCGAGGCTGCAACGGCTACTTCACAAAACTCAAGAAAAAAAAAGTAGATGAACAACGGCAACGGCCATTCCACTCATTTCACTGTTTCAAAGGTAAATTTTATATTATTTTTTTAGGTCATCTTATGGATGGATATTTTTATGAGTTTACGGATAGAACATCTAATATTATAAATTCAACGAAAATTTGCATAAGAAATTTTTTTACTATCTCACTCTAACTTCAGTTACTTCACCATAATTTTATATCATTTTCTTATTCTTATTTTTGGTGCACCGCCAGCCACTTTTTTTAATTCGACATAAACAAACAAATGCAAAGTTTTCTCTACTTTGCGTCATCCATATGAATCTTGATTACCCTTCACCCAATAAAGAAATATGGTGGCAATGCATTGACATGTTATGCAGCACATCTAACGCGCCGTGTATTCATCCTCTAATAATCTACAATTATTTGTACATCATTGCCACATTAATTGTTGCCATATATACCTTTAATGTTTTTCAAATATTCTCATAGCTGAACTCTATCTCACAACGGAAATAGATAAATGACAAAATTCTTAAGTTTCCTCTACAAGTAAAAAAAAATAAGTTTCTCATATAACAAAAATATGATTAAAGTCAAGGTAGAATTAGTTATTAAATAAATGCGAGTACGTTTCAAGAATAATTTCACTACTCTTGTTATTTCATTTTATAATAGCACACTATATTTTCGTTTTTATAATGACCTAAGAAAGACAACAAAAAAATAAATAAATGGGTCCCGTAGTTGCATGTTCTCTCGAATAATTTGAACATGAAGGGCGGGCGGCACGCGGACACCGCCACATGATTTATTTACCTTTTGCTCAACATTTTTTATTTGTCGACGTTTAATATATCATAAAAATAAAATGAATACGAAAAAGTTTTGAGTGAAAATTGAATTCCATGTGTCTTTCTGTTCTCAAATCAAATTTGAATTTATACAGGAATAATATGTATATCGAATTTTGTACTTAATTTACGCATAATTTCTTTTTTTGGAAGAAAAAAATATAATTTGATTAAGCTCATTTTCCTTTTTTTTTCTGTCACTGCAGAAAATAAAACTCTAAGCCAAACTTGTGGTTGTAAATGGAAAAATAATCAAAATAAGTAGAAAAATTAAAGGTAAAATGTTTTTTTTTTGAAAAAAAAAAAGAATAAACTTTGTGACCCGTCTACCGATGTGGTATAATGATCATGAGTCGTGACTACAAGTGATATCAATACTTTTATTGTCATGCTTATGGTAAAAAGAGAATAAGGATATCTCTTAACATTCGATTAAATTAGGTTTACATGCTTATCATATTAAATTGAAAATGGATAAAAAGTAGTAAAAGAATTGTTAATTCTCAATTAGACCATTGACTGACTAATCAAACAATTTTATTACCAAAAAGTTGTAACTTTTATATATTGAATTTGATCGGTTAAAGGTTCAGTGGGATGTAAGTGCAATTAGTGTATGTGTAACACCTCAAATTTTTAAAATAAATAAAATTAATATAAATGAGAGATATAATAAGATAAGGAATGATATAATTGATTAAAATTAGGAAAATAGTTTAAATTGAAGTCAAATTATTATTTTCTTAATAATTTGATATTTCTAATGCTATGCAAATAAATATTTTAAGAGATTCTTAGATTATTTTTTAAAATTATAAACAAAGTTAGAGTTTTAATTGTATTCAAACTCTATCTAGGGATGAATTCCCTTCCCTATAAATAGGACTCAACACATCTTCTCACCTTATTATTTTATCTCTCAAATTCAAGGCATAAGGAGCTCTCCCTCTCTTCTCCCTCCTCTCTCTCTCTCTCTCTCTCTCTCTCTCTCTCTCTCTCTCTCTCTTCTCTCTTCTCACAGGGACAGGTCAACATGGAGGAGGAGGTCAAGGGCAAAGAAGAAGGTAGTTTGGCTACAGAGGAATGTATGTAACTAGAATCATAATTAAGATTCTTAATATGGAATAGAAAAATTATTAATAGAGTTATGGATTAAGATAATTGCTCCCTCTCCGGATTGATCTCTACAAATTTTATGGACACGGACCATGTTGTTCCGCAACACGGCCGGTGTCCGACGGACTTAGGCCGTGTCACCTTGACACCACCCTGACACCGACCGTTTCCCAAAGTATGACTTAAGACACCGACAGGACTGACCGTGTTCCACTTAACACACAACGCGTCTTGCAAATTCAGGCCCCGTCAATTATGACGCTGGTCGTTTCCCTCGCGCTAGGGTAAGGTAAGACACGGACTGTGTCGAGCTCCGACACGAGTCGTGTTCCTCCTATGAATAATAGATTAGTTGAGAAGAAACACTAAACCTAAAACAGTCATGCCATTTGACGACATGGGTCGTGTCATCCCAACACAGGCTGTGTCACCAGTTGACACCGACCATGATGTTCCACCGAAAATATTATTTGTCTACCCTTATTATGATGATCTGATTTTATTTATTATTTGATTATGAATTGATGAACGGTGTAGGTTTAGGTGTCTTTAAACGTTAACCTAGCTGAAATTATGATAGGATCAAATATGTTAATAATTGTGATTGAATTTATGCTTGAAGAAGAGGACCCCCGGCTATTGCGTCCCTTATGGGACTATTGTTATCGCGTTCCTTCGGAAACTATTGTGTTCCTTCTCCAGGAAACTATTGGCATTCCTTCGGGAACTATTATATTGTTATGGAGACTTGGTCAGAAAGAGACTCCATGGCCTAGCTAGTTATATTGGCGTTCCTTCACATTGATTAATAATTATTGCTTCATATAAGACAAGATAAATAGAGAATGATATATTGATGATGACTTGAGTATATTAAAAAGAAAGATATTGGCATCACCAGAGAAGGTGTAAATTGCTACTCATGTCATCCATTGGATATTGATATTGAAAGGAAAGGACATCACCAGATAGGGTATAAATTGTTATTCTTGTCATCTATTGGATATGAATATTGAAAGGTAAAGCTAAAAGTCAAAGGTAAAGAACGGCCCTATTGAGATATTGTTAATTGTTAAAGCCTAGTGTCAACTAATGTTTCTTTTACATATTGATAATCTTATCTATGATCTTTTACATACTGAGTGTCAAAACTCATGGGAGGTTCATCTCTCCTACGAATTCAATTTTGTAGACAAATAGGTTCAAATAGACGGTGATGGCACAGCGATAGCATGATGGTGTTCGTGATGAGGTGACTTGCACATGGCATAGGTCCTGGTATTGGCTTTCGCATTGATCGATTCATAGTGTTTACCAGGGGATTGGTCAAAGTAAAGTCAAAGACGTAAATTAGTAGCGTCTCCAAGTCTGTATTCTGTCAAGTGGCGAGATGTGGATTTGAGGGGCTTAGGTCGTGTCACCCTGACACCGACTGTTTCCTAAAGTATGACTTAAGACACTGACAAGACTCTGATCGTGTTCCACTTAACACAGACTGTGTCTTGCAAATTCAGGCCGCTTCAACTATGACGTCGATCATTTCCCTCGCGCTAGGGCAAGGTAAGACATGGATCGTGTCGGGCTCCGACGCGAGCCGTGTTCCTCCTATGAATAATAGATTAGTTGAGAAGAAACACTAAACCTAAAATGGCCATGCCATTTGACGACACAGGTTGTGTCATCCCAACACAGGTCGTGTCACTAGTTGACACCGACCATGTTGTTCCACCGAAAATAGTATTTGTCTAGCCTTGTTATGATGATATAATTGTATTGATTGTTTGATTATGAATTGATGAACGATGTAGATTTAAGTGTCTCTAAACGTTAACCTAGCGAAATTATGATATGATAAAATATGTTAATGATTGTGATTGAACTTATGTTTGAAGAGGAGGACCCCCGACTATTGCGTCCCTTAGGGGGACTATTGTTATCGTGTTCCTTCGGGAACTATTACGTTCTTTCGGGAATTATTGTGTTCCTTCTCCAGGGAACTATTGGCATTCCTTCGGGAACTATTGTATTATTATGGAGATTTGGTTAGAGAGAGACTCCATGGCCTAGATAGCCATATTGGCACCGGGAGGACAATCCGAATTTTGTTGCATTAATAAAGGGTCACATTGATTGATAATGATTATTTCATATAAGACAAGATAAATAAATAATGATATATTGATGATGACTCGAGTATATTGAAAGAAAAAATATTGGCATCACCAGAGAAGGTGTAAATTGCTACTCATGTCATCAATTGGATATTGATATTGAAAGGAAAGGACATCACCAGAGAGGGTATAAATTGTTATTCTTGTCATCTATTGGATATGGATATTGAAAGGTAAAGCTAAAAACCAAAGATAAAGAGTGGTCATATTGAGATATTATTAATTGTTAAAGTCTATTGTCAACTAATGTTTCTTTTACATATTGATAATATTATTTATGATCTTTTACATACTGAGTGTCAAAACTCACAGTTGATTCATCTTCCCTATGAATTCAATTCTGTAGGCAAATATGTTCAAATAGATGGTGATGGCGCAGTGACAGGGTGATGGTGTTCGTGATGAGGTGATTTGCACATGACATAGGTCCTGATATTGACTTTCGCATTGATCTATTCATAGTGTTGACCAGTGGATTGGTCAAAGTAAAGTCAAAGATGTAAAGTGATAGTGTCTTCAAATCTGTATTCTGTAGACGAGTTATGAATTTGGGGGCGTTATAGTATACATCTCATTCAGTTGATGATGAGATTATATTTTTAAATTTGAACTTAATTTTTTTCATCGATTCCATCGAGTCATTAATATGATTCTCAAATTGCTTCTCTTTTTCTTATATGAAAAAACGATATTGCAATTTTTTTCGTTTCGGCTCAATTTGTTCAAAAAAACGTTGAGATTTTTTCCAGAGCAATTTTTTTAAAAAAAGGGAAAAGAACCTCTCTGAAAAAAAGCGTCGGATCATATATTGACGAATTGTGATGAAAACCATTTAGTTTTAGATACATTAGATCTCAAACGGTTTCATCACGATCGTCCAATAAATTTTGACGGTTGAGATCGAAGGTAAACCGAATAAAAATGTCCACAACCTCAATTTCATTGGTCATATTCTCTCTCCTCAAACTCTCTCTCTCTCTCTCTCTCTCTCTCTCTGCTTCAACCAATCGTCGGATGTTGGCCATTCGGCGAGCACATGTTTCATTTTCATTACTCTCCTCCTATCTCTCTCACTCATTCATTTTAGTTTCGTAATATTTTTCTATAAAATTGTTAATCTCACTCAACTCTAATGAATTAATTATAATTACTTATTTTCTCATTCAATTACTATAATAAGTTTTTTGGTTTTGATTAACCTATTATTAATATTATCAACACTCGGGATAAAAAAGTTTAAATCAGATTTCTAGTACAAGTATTATTTGTAATATTAAAGATATGCCTCAATTTTCGAAGAAAAAAGTTATGCCTCAATTAAGAGCAACATTTTTTGAGTAGATAAATGGAGACAAATGTCGTGAGTTCTTCGGTTCGGTCCTAATGTAATATTAGTTAGGATATATTGTTATCTAATATTTTAAGATGTTTGTTAATTATTTTATATCTTTTAATTATAGTCAAACTTTGTCAATAAAATTCTAACTAAGAGTTTTTTATATAAATAAAATTATATTTTGAATATTTTCTTAAGTTAAATTTGTGTTTTTTTATTATACAGATTCACGATGCTCTCGATAGATTTCAAATAAGTCTAATGAATTCTAAAGTATTTTTTTCTTATCAAATTAAAATAGACGATTTGCAAATCGATACTGCTTGTGGATTCTAAGGTTCCCGGTGAATTTCGAGATTATCTCATCACTATAATCGTTCGACTACATCGATTTATGCAATCTTCATGTGTCAAATAGTATCAAAGCGAGTTGATCAGATATAGTTATCTTAAATCTTAATCGTGCAAATATAAAAAGATGTTTAAGCCTCCTTCTATATTGCATTCATCAAATCATTAGTCACATCTCATCCAAGTTACATTGTTGCATATAAATTAGAAATTGAGAACAATTTTTTTAAGAAGGAGAGTCTATTGTAGCAAAATATTATTATCTAAACAAAATATTAATTAGGATATATTGTTATCTAATTTTTTATTTTAAAATATTTGTTAATTATTTAAATTTTTTAGTTAGAGTCAAACTCTATTTGTAAAACTCTATATAAGATTTTTTTATATGAATAAAATTAGACTTTGATTTTTTATTGTGTGCATTCCGATGCCTTCATATGAATTATAAAGTGAGTTTGGTGAACTCTAGAGCAATCACTTTTCTTACAAAATTGAAATAGATGTTTTGCAAGTTGACATCATTGGATGATTCAAAGATTTTTCGATGAATTTCAAAATTATTTGTTCGTCATACCTTCATTGTCATTCTCATCTTCCGTCATTGATTGTAAGACATTCAAAATGCACTCATCTGCATCCTTTTACAACTTCAGAGAACAATATGACTCAACTCTCTCATAACTCATAGTTTTTGAATTTTAATCCTACTTCATGCACCCTTGAAACAAAAAAAAATGTTATAAACTGAGGTAACTAAAATTTTAAAAGAAACTTTCCAACTCCAAAGAGATAAAATTGAGTGAATAAAATATATGTTAAAAAAAGTATGATTCAAAAAAGAGAGATATAGATCTTATTTGGGGTCATTCCAAAATATTGAACACTAGCGTTTTATGTCTCACGTAAATTTCTTGATGATCAAGCATTTGGGAAAACTGCCCTCTGGAAGAGGAAGAAGAAGTCACCTTGACATTGGAATTTGGTAGATAGAGAGAGGGAAAAAGAGATGGAGAGAAAGAGGTGTATTGGACGGTTGAGATGAAAACCGTTTAAATACAGAGCATTCAAAATTGAGTGGCCTTATCGCAGTCCCTCCCTCGATATATGATCCAACGGCTTATCAGAGTGCTCTATGGTTCGCATGGATTGGCTGTTTGTTTTGGACGGGGTTGAGTTCAGCAGCGAATTGAAAGAATGGGTCACACCACCTACTTCTTCATTAATTAATTAATCAATTAATACAACAAGAAATCTAACAAATTATATATTTGAATTTAAAATTAGTGAAACGCGCATTTTTTGAACGTGTCCTCGACGTGTTGATTTGGTGCTTCTCACGTAACAGCGGAGATCAATAATATCTTTTTATTAGAATTAGAATGCCCTTACAAATTACTTAATTGGTGCTTTTTTTATTCAATATTCTAATTCAAATACCAAATCATTTTTAGATACAAACTTTAGAATTTGAAAAGAACCCATTCAAATTTGTCTTTTCTTTTTTTCAAAATAAAAAAAAAAGAAAGAAAGAAAAGAAGAAGGAAGCACCTTTCTTGGTTGCTTCTGTCCCTTCTCCCTCTTCTTCACACCCAGCTGTTCTCCTCTTCCTCTTCTTCTCCAAACGCGCCTATTTTTTTTTTTTTTTACTTCTCAATCGCCATCTCTCTTCGTCTTCCTCCTCTTCGCCGCATTTCCGATGGGTTTTCGCCGGCGCATCTCCTCGTCGTCGCCGACGCCGCCTCCCTTTCTCCATCTCCTCCTCTTCTTCCTCTCCTTCTACGCCGCCCCGGTGCGGTCGCAACAGCGCGCCCCCACGGCTCCCGTCGCTCCCGCACCTGCCCCCGACCCCGGCTGCAACGGCGTCCTCCTCACCTACATCCTGAACGACCGCCAAAAGATCCGACCCTACACCACCAATCCCGCCGACCAGCCCTACTCCTTCAAGGCCACCGCCACCGTCACCAACAACGGCGTCTCCGACCTCAAGTCCTGGGCGCTCCGCGTCGGCTTCACCCACCGGGAGCTCATCGTCAGCGCTGACACCGCAGTCCTCACCGATGGCTCCTCCTTCCCCTACAACACCACCGGCGACGCCACCACCTCCTTCTCCGGGTACCCCAACACCGACCTGAAGACCCGCATCGAGACCGCGGACGACCTCACCCAAATCGAGGCCAAGATCGCTCTCGTCGGGACCCTCTTCGGCGCCAGTTCGACCCCAATTCCGACGCCAACTTCCTGCCCCGCCGCTCCGGCGACCTCACCATCGCCTACGACGTCCTCCAGGCGTACTCGGCGAGCTACCTCGCTCTCGTGACCATCGAGAACCACAGCCCCCTCGGCCGCCTCGACCACTGGCAGCTCTCCTGGGACTGGGGGCGCGACGAGTTCATCTACAAGATGAAGGGCGCGTACCCGACGGTGATCGACTCCTCCGAGTGCATATTCAACAAGCAAGGACAGTACTACCAGGACCTCGACTTCTCCACCGTCCTCAGCTGCGCCAGAAGACCGGTCATCATGGATCTCCCTCCGGGTCGATACAACGACACGCAAATTGGCCGCATCGAGCACTGCTGTCGGAACGGCACTCTGCTGCCGACGACGATGGACGCATCGCAGTCCGTCTCGGCGTTCCAGATGGAAGTGTTCAAGATGCCGCCGGACGTCAATCGGACCAAGCTCTACCCACCCAAGAACTTCGCCATCGCTGGGACGCTCAACCCGGACTACAAGTGCGGCCAACCGATGCGCGTGTCCCCGACGGTGTTCCCGGATCCGAGTGGCCTCGTCACCGACACCCTGGCCATCGCGAGCTGGCAGATCGTCTGCAACATCTCCAGGCCAAAAGGGGCCAACCCCAAATGCTGCGTCTCCTACTCCGCCTTCTACAACGACTCCGTCATTCCTTGTCCAACTTGCGCCTGCGGGTGCCCGTCCACGCGGCGTGGCGGGCCTGCCTGCAGTGCCACTGCGGAGGCACTCCTGCTCCCGCCCGAGGCCTTGCTTGTGCCATTCGATAATAGGACCGCGAAGGCTCTTGCTTGGGCTGAGATCAAGCACTACAACGTTCCCCGGCCAATGCCTTGCGGCGACTACTGCGGAGTAAGCATCAATTGGCACATAAGCACGGACTACAACAAGGGTTGGAGCGCTAGGGTTACGCTGTTCAACTGGGATGAGGTAGACTTTGCAGATTGGTTCCTGGCCGTCAAGATGGACAAGGCCTACCCAGGTTACCAGCAGATGTACTCATTCAATGGCACTGCAGTAGGGAACAATACTATCTTCATGCAGGGTCTCCCAGGGCTGAATTATCTTGTGGGAGAGGTGAATGGTACAAACCCGGATACAGATCCTAGAGTGCCCGGTAAGCAGCAGTCAGTGATCTCGTTCACTAAGACAGGAATTCCAGGAATCAATGTCGTCGCAGGGGATGGTTTCCCAACGAAGGTGTACTTCAATGGAGAGGAATGCGCATTGCCGGATATGATTCCAACCAGTTATGGTGTTAGAACTGTTGCATTTAGCATCCTTAGCTTGGCATTGGTTCTCATTGCTTCAGCTCTTTTGCCATTAGAGCTATAGTGGAGACAACCAGCTGCTGATTCTTTGATTCTTTCAGTGGTTGAATGCTGAGATGGAACCAAACTGAGTCGTTTGCTGTTCTGAATCCGTTAGCACACATCATTGCATCTCATCATACAGGACTTTCTTTGAAAAGAAAAAAAGGTCATAGCAAGAGTTCAGAGCTGCTTATTCAACAGTGATTCCTCCTGAAATATCCATACTTGCCCCCACTAGCCAGTCTTTTTTAGGAAGGGGAGATGAAATTTTGGCAGATTGCTCTCCAATCTGTAATGTTTTTAACTGTTCTTGTATTTGTATTGTTTGTTATACTTGCACGGACTGTGTAGTCTCTAGCATAAATCTGTTGTGCCCACAATTTTTGTTCTTAAAGGTCTTTCTACTTTTAGAACAATGTATATGACAATCATTGTTTTCCTCATTTGGATTGGCATAAGTCCACATTACCATATTTTTCTTCATCCTTAGCTATATTACTTTAAATGCGACATGCAAATAGTAAGTTTGATAGCTTTTTAGGACTTCAATATTAGGCATGTCTTCACAAGTTAGTGAAAAATAATCACAAGAAAACATCTGTCAAGCATTGTTAACAGTTTGCCATTCTGAATGGGTGATGTCCTGCGGCTCCTGCCAATACTATGAGAGAGTGGAGGATTATGAAATATGTAGACATCAAGAATTAAAGTTATGAACTTTTCATAGATAGCATGCACAATGAGGGCATCATTTGGCAATAAAGAACTTCATGTGATTTTTTTTTGTGGATCCATTTTGCTTGTTCCTGTACTTCACAAGCCGTGCCGCGACGTTGCTCTTACTGCTTCAGACATTTAGGTGGACCTGGTAATGAACTTGTAGACTCCAAGCAAGGAAGGGTCCATAATTTCCAAGGCAATTATTTAATTTCTTTGACATGCTCCAACAAGACCAAGAACTAATTCCACTGGATTTGATTAGGTCCATGACATGCTTTATGGATATCACATCATGAAAGGGGATTGCGGTAACTGTCTCATCCTTTGAGGTTGGTGAACTATTAAACATCTTCTAACTTATGATCCTAATTTATATTTTAGAACAAGAATGAATAATTTCCTTGCCATTCTCGAAGCAATTTGCATCCATTATGTGACATGTCTAGCACATGGCAACCTTTCTTGACATTTGAATTATATATCCCTAGACGTGTACTCCTGTCCCGCTTCAACTACGTGCATCAGATTTCGATGTTTGATAAAATTGTTAATTCACATCACATTACAAATGCTATTATTATAAATTTTAAGGTTATTTCTTTAAGGGCTATTTTACCCATTAACTAACAATCAGTATATGAAATCTTATATAATATTAGAATTAAATGGCCATATAAAGAGGGGGATCCTAATAAATATACAATTCCTATGCACGATAGGAGTACATTTCAAACATGGACTTCCTTTTGTATACCACATGAGAAAACATGGACTTAAATAACAAATTTGCAACGAGTTACACCTTGTTGTATAATGTGTGATGGTATCGCCACCCGTTTTACGACAAAATAGCATTGATTATTTTATTTGGAGAACATATTGAAGCTCAATTTCCTCCAATAAATCATGATAATAAAATGCAACACAAAAAAAAAAAGCTTGATGCTTACCATTAGCATATCTCGTAAGGAATATTGTATTGCCTATTTTTCGAAGAAAGAGTTCATAAATTTATTGAGCACTAGTGTGCAGTAACGTAATACACATTACATGTGCATTTCATATGCAATGTGCACATAATATGTTGATGCAAACTGTGTGCAAGTATTCTTATTATTTATTTATACAAGATATTTTGCAAAAAAAAAATAATAATTTGAAGTGTAAATAATTATTTATATGTGATGTGACATAGAACATGAAAGAAAAAGTACAGTTACTTTACAAAATAAAATATTTTTCTAGCTCCTCAGGATTTAACTTTTGTTGATTAAACTGAGTTCACGCAAGTTGCGAAACATAAATTTTACTTCATCTTGTATTATAACAATTTCATTCGACAGACATTTTGAAGTGTGACCACTTATTGAGGTTGAATTTTATGGATGGCGATCATAAGTTTCACAGTTCAAAAAGTAGTATCATAACTTGTTTCTAATTATGTCTTTATTGTTGCTTCAAAGTTCTAATCTCATTCCTAATTTTATTTTCTCTTAAACTTTTTACTATTGACTAAACATTTTATAATATTTTACTCTTATGCACAATTCCTCATCCTATTTTATTCAACATTTTCTTCTCAATCGGATAATAATTTTATAATTTTTTTTAATTTAATTGTATAAAAAATATGTATTTAATTATTTTAGAATGTGTTAATAAAAAAAAGGTATGACAATTTTAAAATAAGGGAATATCGAATATATATTTTCTACACGAGTAGCACTTGGAATAAAATACAAAATTGCTGTACGATGGACCGAAAAAGAAAAACAAAAAGGGTAAAATATTTCTTAATAAAATAGAATAAGGTGGGGAGCCGTGTGGCTGTGAAGTATGACCTTATGCCAGCAGCAAGCAGCCCATATAAGCGGTTAAGGTTAATTTCTCTCTTTGGTATACAAACAGTGCCAGAGGCTGCCTACTCTTGGTCAATTAACCATTAAAATAGATCGATAAATGTAATTTATTTAAGTAACTGATAAAGAAAATAACGTAAAAAAACGTAAGTTACAAAATTTGCATTTGTCTATGCATTTTGAATAATTTGTTTATAAAATAAATAAACAATTCATCACATGGTCTAAAAAATACTATTTTTTTTAAAGAAAACAGTATTTTAATTTAGTTTTCAGTTACATTATGCATTTGAATTTTTGTAATTTATATAATGCATTTGAATTGTTTTTTTGTTATATGCATGAATTTGAAATAATCTTTTATAATATATGTTATGTAATTCAATTGAAATAAGACCCTTTTGTTGTTCAATTTAGTTTTCAGTAATTAAAAAGAAATACGTTTTAGTTGATAAATTTCTATTATATTATTTACACACTTAAATTAACAATATTGGCATTCCCTCTGGTATCCACGCATAAACACAAAAGCTATAGAAATAGTTTTCCTTTCATAAAGGTTAATAGTCCTATAAGAGCGAACTATCATAATTGCACGTCAGTTTTTTTAGCTAAAAAAATGCTAAGAAAGGTGAGAAAGAAATATGATTTAATTAAAGTAAAGATAAGTTATAATATAATCGATACAAGCAGTCTAAGCTTGCTTCGAATCATGATTGAGCGACAAATACATCATTAAAAGAGGCGCTCGCTCATTTGAATCGAGTGGGTGCGTCTAAAAAAACATTAAAGATATAATAAACAACGAAAATAATAAGATTGAAATAATAGTAATACTAACCTTTAAAATTTTGCATTTCAACCCTTAATTTCTATTTGTTAATTTAGTTTATCAAATTATATAATAATCTTTTGTTTACTTATTCAATACTATGTATAGTGTATCTAATAAGTTCTAAAAGCAGCTTAATAATGTTATGGTTCAGGAAGCAGCTAAGAAGAAAACGTGCGTTGGATAATTAGAAAAAAAACATTTGTAACATAATACAGTTTAAATTATCAATTATAAAATACCGATATTATGATAGAAATTCTACTAGTAAATATTATAAAAACAATATATATTAAAAAATAAATAAAAATACATTTTTCTGTAATAATATCAGGTACGACAATGGGAAGACAATGATAAAACTATTGTAGTAAACACGGATTCTCCGATGATCAGATTTGGGAGTTACGAATGGTGTCTCGTTCTTCTTGTAGGCCACTATTCGTCATTGTTTGTCCCTCTATTCTAACCATTCGCGACTTGATTTCTTCCATATAATCATGCACGCATTAGCGCTCCTTCCGTTCTCATTTTTACCACATTCGAGTTTCTCTATAACGCTCATAAGGAGCTAGCGGCGACATGTGTTTGTTATGTCTCTGGAGAATACAACAAAGACAGCAACAACAGAATGAGGAATTAGGGAGAAAAGGAGGGAAAATGCATATAAAGAGTACACAGAAGAAGAAGTAAGAGAGGAAATGCATATTTCAGAAGAAGAAATCGGAGAAAAAAAGCAGGAAAAGCAATAAAATCCAATACAGTAGAGGAATCAGCAGAAGACAGAAAAGAAGGAGAGGCAGCTGAAGAGCGGGAAGCAACCGACAAGAGAAGGCCAAAAAAGACGAGAAAAACTAGCGTGTTATGAAGAATATATCATGTAAACGAAAATTGTTATAGTAGTTGTAAAACGAATGATAGGAGTCGGGAAAAAGCCGAGTACTATAAATAAGAGGAGGTTGTAAAGAGGAAGACTTATCTTTTGGAAAATAAAATTGAGGACGTTGAGTCGAGGAGCCACCGGGAGTTCGAATCCCTTCCCTCTTCACTTCTTCTTATTCTTGTTCCTGCGTGAAGTCTCTTCTCCATCTTCTACAGATTCATACTCTTCGATTGTGAGCGTACTTCTCGACGAGCGAAGCGGTGGTTCTTCATATGTGTTCCTCTCTGTCCTCGCCGTGAACGATCCATCGCCGGAGAGCTCTTGGCAATCGTCTTCTCCAGCACTGACAAACCCTAACACCTGCAAGCCAAGAAGAGAGAAGAGTGAGAGAGATCTGGAGAGAGAGAAAGACCTGTGAAGAAATTTATATTTGTGGAGTTGTGGAGACACCAAGAATTTCACCTCGACGCACGTGAAGGGATTGGGCCGCGGAGGTCTTGGGCTGCACATTGAACTGCTACAGTACGAAATCTTGTTATATCTAAATGATCCGGGTAATTTTGGTGAAGTTTTGTTGGTGGGGCTCTAACAGTATCCGCGAAGGCAAAGAAAGTGGAGTTGATCAGAGAAAGGATGAAAGTAGCTCAGAACCGTCAAAAGAGCTATGTAGACAAAGGCCGAAAGGATCACCCTTTCAAGATAGGCGACAGAGTAATGTTGAAGACATCACCTACAAAAGGAGTTATGCGGTTCAGCCGGAGAGGAAAGCTCAGTCAACACTATGTTGGCCAATTTGAGGTACTAGAGATGATCGGCGATAAGGCATGCATATTGGCACTGCCCCCATCCTTTTGGGCATGTGCATAATGTGTTCCACGTGTCCATGCTCAAGGAGTACAATCACGATGATGCAAATGTGATCTAGTTAGAAGAAATCAACATCAGAGATTATCTGACCTATATCGAGTACCTAATAGAAATTCTGGATTATCATAGTAGAAAAATGAAGAACAAGATGGTGTCGATGGTCAAAGTGACTTGGATGCATCATCAAGCCACATAGGAACTAGAAGAAGAAATGGGTCGGGAGTTTCCTTACTTATTTGGTAAGACTCCTATTTTTATCTAAATTCGAGGAAAAATTTTATTCTAATGGGTTTATGATGTGATGACCTAATTTAATTAAATAGAATTTAAATTTGATTAAAAATCATTAGGGGAAATCAGGTAAGTATCCAACCTTAATCCTCTATAAATAAGATCAAACCTCAGACTTTCTCTCCCCTCTTCCTTTTTGCCCTAGTTGTCTCTTCTTCACGTGAGTTTCTCTCTCCTAGGTAAGGCATGATCTTCTCTAAGGTTTATTATTATTTTCATCTCCTCATTGCTAGGGGAATTGTGCTAGAGAAAAGAGGACATGCGGGGAGCACGAGACAGCAGCGAGGAGAGGACGAACGATAAGGTTTCAACGATGGGTCACACGAGAGACGAGGTATGTAGGGGGTCCTTAGGAATCCGCCATGAAACTCAAGTTTATGATTGAGAAATATGCTTTTTTTATTTTTATGATGATAATGGATGATCTCTACATGTTTTCTGGACGTTTTTATCGATGTTTTTGTGGAGATCTAAATCTCAGATCGCCAGTTTTCGCGTACGGCCTAGGAAAAGCAATTTTGCGCAAGAAAACACGGACCATGTTCATCTGAACACAGGTTGTGTTCTACGACAAGGATCATGCTCGGCGACGCGTTCGCGTTCTTCTGTGTATACGACGATGAACCCTAACTGTGTTTGTTGACGCGGAACGCGTCTTGAAGGCGCGTCCTTCCTCCTATGTAACGACGAAATTCGTTCCCGCCACCGCGCTGGAGGACATCACGGACCTTGTCAGGTCTCCTACCCGAATATGATGCCCTTATCGGATTCGGGTTAGACGCCACTGGATAGCACACCTACGGACCCAACGCAAGTCATGTTCTTTGGGACATGGTCTATGCTGGAAACAGTGTGGCGCAGGAACCTTGCAGGGAACCCGGACCGTGTTTGCGTAATCACACTCGGACTGTGTTTGTCGATGAGGTCCGTGTTACGAGATCGTCCTACAGGGTCTTCCTTGTGTGTGATTTTGTATGATTGTTAACCATGATGATGATGCATCTATTATAAGGTAATGATAGTAACTAAAGATAAAATATGTAATTGGCGGGACTCCATGTACTGATTGCAAATCGGGAGAAAAAGAAGGATGATGAGGGAAACAAGGGGTGTAGCCACAGGCAAAGCGGTGGAGCCCCAGGCTGCGTGACTCCAAATCAATGCATGACCATGGTTCCACTTGCATGGTCCTCTCCCATAAATGTGCAACGAATCTGCTTGTGGTCATGTACAACCACTGATGTCATGCAACATGAAAGTACATGAAGCTCCCTTAATTAAAGAAGAGTTCTTCACGTTATGATGATGATGGTATTAACATTAAAAAGAAGATAATGATGATGTTTTTATGTCTTTTATGTTATTACTTTCAAGCATGATTTATTATTTTATTTTTATTCCTATTTGAGCCTTACATATTGGGCATAAGCTCACGAGAGGTTCGTCCTGCATCTAGACCCTGCAGAAAATTAGGTGCTTATGATGATGGCGATAGTATATATGTGCAGTGCTCATTATGATCTATAGTTGCACATGTTTCTTTTGATCTTAGGTTGATTATGTAGTAGGATGCTATCGAGTTGTACCTTCAAACTTATTTACTTATGTTGATTCTTTAGTGCTACCATGATGTTACGTCAGGTTACTAAACCTTTATGTTGGGTCATGTTAGCATTTTTGTTTTATTATAAAAAACTTTTAATAATTTTAGTTAATGATGTTACGAAGAGTAGCGTCGTTCAAAAATCTCTTGAACACATGTTCAAGTTAAATCGTTGGGGGCGTTACAACCATTCTCACACTAGCAAACTTGTGGAATCTATCATATAAAGCAGCTCCTTGAAAATATGCCTTATCTGAATCTTGTCATTCACTTCTACATCGCTGAATTTCTAAGTTCATACCAGTGAAATGATTCAAGCACTTGCGCCTTAACAAATAGGAGCTATGCCATTCATATCTTTCTATTTTTGCTTTCGGCTTTCGTATGGTACATATGCATCATTGATATTTTTTATCCTGATTACACATGTAGGCGGATCCTGGGTGTGATTGAATTGGCATCTTATGAGAACTCGCAGGTATCTTGCATGATTATGACCTTGTGGAACCTCTGATCAGCCAACTTGAAAAAATGAAAGTTTATGGTTTATAGAGTTAAAAGTTTGGCTCCTCCCAACATTAGAGATTGGAACTTGAATGTCCCCTTTCCGAGGCCAACCTGTGAGGAGGAGGAATGTTTAGTTATTGTTCGACACAGAGACATCCAAAAAGGTTCTTGATCTCTACTTTAGCTCCCATTATGTGCCTGTATTCTCTGTTTGATTGCTTCTGCCCCTTGCATTATAGCTTCCCTCGCATCTTACTTTTGATATTTTCTTCTGCTGTGTTTGATGAAGGCATATTTGAAAACCTGGGGATTAAGCATTTCACCTTGTCAGAAAAGTTCCAAGGGTGATGTCCAAGTTCTCATGCTCTTTTTTATTCGCATACCTTGAAATCGAACCACGTGAGAGCCCTCTACTTTTCTTTTCTTTTTTTTTTTTTTGCTCTCGCTCCTCAAAGATGAACTTGCATGCAGTGTGGGATGTTGTGTACCATGCATACAGTTTAAAAGTTAAGGCAGGGAGGAGAGGGGGAATCCCTCCAAATCACGCAACAGGGCCACCTGAAGCTGGAAGCAATGGCTCCTCACTCATGGTGATTCCTCCCTTCCTCCAACCTCACAAGTTTTCTTATGGTTTGCAGTTTACTACCCAGCCTGCCTGCCCCACCACCCCTATAACTCATCCTTTCTGCTGGTCTCCATCTCCACACTGCACCAACAGAGCAGACTCCACTGAACTCATTAGCCATGGCCATCACCCACAACGATCTGACTCGCAAGGCCCGCCGGAGCGCCGATCTCGGAAGCCGTCTGGCCCTCTTCCTTGTCATCCTCTCCGTGCTCTGTGGCCTCATCAGCTTCGTTCTGTGCCTCTCTGCCGAAGCCACCCGGTCCGAGGTATTAACTATTAAGTATAGTGCACGAAGATGCACAGTGACTTCGGTTGCATGACATTTATTAACGTCGTTAACAACTTGGACAGGCCACTCGGTACTTGCTGAGCAGCCAGGCGGACGGAAGCAGGACGTACGAGTGCACCTACAGCAGCAACGGTAAGACTCCCTTGGCCTGCGCGGTGTGCGCGTTCCTGCTGCTCGCCGTGGCCATGTTCGCAGAGCATGCCTACATGCTGGTTGCCGTGGCGAGCCCCCGGCCACTGGCGTTGGTTGCTTGGCCTGCCCAAAATGAGGCTGGCATGCCCTCCACCACAAAGAAACTCACGAAGCAGACTTGCTTTCTATTTCTTACAACTTGGTGAGTGCTGCTGTCAGAGCAATGCGTCTCAGGTTCGGTTATCATGCAGTTAAGTAGTAGGCTCTTAACAAGTACTTATATGTTAGCTGCACTGCTCTCCTCAGGATCTGCTTTGCCATTGCCGAGATCATTCTGATCATTGGCATAGGCGTGGAGTCGGGACATATGAGCCAATGGTGGAAGCCAAGACCCGGGTGCCATGTCATGCGGCCCGGAGCGTATGCCGCAGCCGGAATATTAGGATTGATCACCGTCCTGCTCGGAGTAGGTCTGTACATCACTGCACTGCAGACGCAGAAGCTGCACCAGCAGGAATACATGCGCCAAGGAATGCCTCCTCACGGAGATGGCCAACATCAATACCCTCCGAGCGCTCCCCGGGAATCACATGCCACACAAGCTGCTGATCCTCATAAGACTTCAACCTCGGTCTGAAATTTGAAGAATTTTGGGGCATTTGAGCATTTCCTCTGGTTTTCAATGTTTTCTTCTTCAAATTGCATTCTGTACAAAAGGAACAACACCCCTAAAGCTTCATAGAAAATTGAATCAACCCATTGAAACAGCGTTCGTTGCTTTGAACAAATGCACAAAATTCTCCATTGGAAATATTAGTATGTCATTATCAGTTATCGATTCAAATTTTGCGAGATGGGTTAGTAATTTAATCTGTAAGACAACAGCAATAGTCCCGTCGTTAGTTCACAAACAAGATATTAGCAAGACAACAGCGGAAAATTTATTGACACCTTCCCCTTTATACAATTATAGACGCACGCAAAACAGGTTGCAGTTTCACTTCAAAGAGTTAACCTCGTGAAGAAATTTGTCAGCCTTTTCACCTCGACATTCTTAACTCCCGATGCCGCTTTCCTTCCATGGCATCCTTCTTTCTTCTGCACTCGCCGCAAAGATAAGGTCCCTCCCACGGCTTTGATGCTGCTGAGAAGCAGTCTACTGCATCAATGGATCCATCATTTGGTTCTTGGTCCTTCTGGCAGATGGCACACCGGAATGATTTGGAGTTCGTCTTTGATGGGAAGTTTTTACCTAACCTGCATTAAAACAAGATTAAACTGGAGCTTCTCAGCTGAAGATATTTAATATACAAACCAACAAGTACATTGTTCAATAAAAAAAATTAATCTATTCATATTAGTTGATCATAATATCCCTCTCAAAAAAGGTTTTTTTTTTTTTTAGTAACCTCTCAAAAAAGGTTGATCATAATAAATCACATTCACAATAATTAAAGCAGACAATAAGAATGTGGATCCTGAATTACAATATACCGTGAGATAAAATGCTAAATGGAATAGTTGCATCAGGCCAAAACAATTGGTGTCATTTATCAGAATTTAGTGAATACCAAGCGTGTTTCAAGAGATTCTCATTTCAAAAACACCTACATGATAAACAGTTTGAAATGCAGGAAAATATTAGACAAGCCCCTTGAACCAAACTCTCTTGTTCCACTTCACTCATTTATGCATGGACGCAGTAAAAAACACAGGAAATATAAGTGTCTTCATTCATAAGAGCTTGCATACTTCAGTTCAATCAACGAACTTCATAATCACTTCACTATCTGAACAAAATTATAGAAAGAACTTCATAAAAGTAGAACTGATTGGGACCAAAAATCGCTCAATGAGCTTTCTGTTTGATAGGCTATCTAAGATCTGACAATCCACATTTCTAATGAGAGATCTCTCATTGTCCACATTAAATTCATCATTTCAAAATTTCAGTGTCCTTTTCAAAATGATTTGAAAGTTTGAACGATGGAAAATGGAATACTTTGGTAATATCTGGTGAGTGGTGATACAAATATCTAATACTATGAAGCTGCCATATGTCCACTGTGGTCTCAGTTACGATGCCTATTAGCTTCCTCAGCCTATTAAAAGATGGAACCTGCAATATCTCTAAAAAGCAGCTCAAATATATCTTGCAAGAGTATCCTTAATTCTTAATCTTAGGTAACTGTGTTTGTATTTATATCACATAGTTTAAGCACTTGAGTTCAAAGTCCTAAATCTTTTTTTTTTTCTTTGAGAGATTCTGCGCTGCAATCCCAAATGAGAGGATAAAGCAAATAACTCATTTCCAAAATTTGCAATGCTTGTATAGTTGTATTTACAAAAAGAAAGCTAAGGTACATTGTAAATAAAAAGATTCATCTTAGTACTTTGGCTTATGCTTGCTCAAATTGTCCTCTTCCCGAAGAATAGATTTCAATTGATATTAGATTCTTACATACTTAGATAGATATGGAAGGACTACAAATCTATAATAGCATCAAAGAATTATGTTCATGTTAAGGATTTAGACATTAAGGGCACCTGATTGAAGCCAAATAAAATAAATATGGAAACATACTGTTCCGAAGACCCGAAAGAAACCAAATCTCTGAGGGGTTTTCTTCTTAAAA
Organism: Pontederia paniculata; assembly: GCA_001647135.1. Classification (NCBI taxonomy): domain Eukaryota; kingdom Viridiplantae; phylum Streptophyta; class Magnoliopsida; order Commelinales; family Pontederiaceae; genus Pontederia; species Pontederia paniculata. The sequence continues at coordinate 20,416 of LTAE01002399.1, read as the reverse complement.
ATTATGCTGCTCTGGGCTTTAGGAAGATAGCATGTATCCTTTAATGAAACTCAATTTATTTTCCTTTCCTAGTCACTTTGTTTAACACCTGACCGAACGAAATTAGATGCACAAAACGCAATATTGTCTTATTAAAAATATGAAAGATTATACGTTATCACTACATTCACTTTGGGCCATTAAAAAAATTTTAGAAGGCATTCAATAATCAAGTTGACTTGCTTTCTTGGTGTAATAAGATAGACTCGGGAAATAAAAGATAGTTACATATATCTCAATATCATCTACCAGAGATAAAGCAAAGACTAGTTATTGGAGATAAACAAAGTGGTGTTTGTTTTTATTACACTGCCTAAAGAAGATGACATAAGTTGAAAATTGAATTCTTCAAAAAGAAAAGAAACAGAAAGTTGAAAGTGAATTATATTAAATGAGAAAAGTTTAAAAAATTATAAAGAGCTCAAAAAGTTACTAGCATGACCAAGCATCATAAGATTAAAATGATTAATGATGGAATTGCCAAAAGCAATATATCAAAATTGATGATTACTCTACCATGGAAATTGGAGGATAGACCTTTAAAAAGACTGCTTCCGTGATTCTCCTCGAAAGATATTGCATTTTCGTGATATCAAGGGCGAACTTTAGCATATATCACTCCTTAACAATCACACTTCTACTGATAAGTTGTGTGTATAACGTTGAGAATATAAGCATTAAGATGTTGTGTGTATAATGTTACGAATATAAACATTAAGATGTTGATCTTCCTGTAGGCTTATAGTCTAAGCCTATAGGAAGAGAATATTTATAATCTTAACACTCTCCCTCACATATGAACGGTCGACAACTTTGATCTAGAAATCAATTTTTAATACGAGTTTCATCAAGATTTGAATGATCACTGATACCATGTGAAATTAGATGTGCTACCAACAATTTTAAAAACTTAAGCATATAGGAAGAGCAACATCTTTATATTTATATTCTTAATAAACATTTTTTTTTGAAATCTCCTTGATTACTACTTCATGAAACAAGATGGACCAAATCAAACTTAAAATGGCATATTAACAAACTTTTTTTTGGATCATGTAACTTTCATTTGTTTTGTAATTAAAAAATATGGATGACCACATTCCTTGGTAGTCATTCTACCCTGTTCAAAGAAAAAACTTACATAAAGCATGAAAGAAAAACCTTCTCCAATTAAGGAAAACTGGAAAAAGAAACCTTCTAACATGCTCAATGATCTAGCCAAGTGTCTAGACAATGCATTTGCTTCCACAAACTCGACGTGAACTCATAGAAGAGGTGCCCTTATGGTCTATATGTGCAGGAACGCAGATCCATGGTCTGTTTATACACATCTTCCCATCACTGGCAAGAACAGCAGATGAACTTTAAGATGTTATCATGAAGAATTGTATCTTTCACTTGTGAATGTTAGTTTGGAACACCCAAAACTCATGTCTAACATGAAGCAGAGTTTGGTGATGATCGAATTAGTTGCAGTAGCAAACAATTCAGTTTTCAACCCCGCAAAATATTGTCCCTTTGAATGCCAAGAAGAGAATATCTAAGATATAATTGTATCCATGTGAAATTATTTAATCAATTTGCAAAGCATTGACTTTATAAATGCATATGCATGCATAAAATCATTTGCAAAGACAACACAAGGACAGCGATGAACAGAATAAAAGAATGATGAAAGAACAAAGACAAATTAGCGTCACAAATGGATCACTAGTACCTCTCCTCCAACATTGCGGAACCTTCTTCAAATAATTCCTCAACAGCACCAGAGGACAATTTGCTAGGCTTCCCAAAAGAATTAAGTGAATTTCTTCTAAAAAGGATAGACTTCCACTTGTTCTTTTGCCATTCTGGATGAGGTGGGAGAAATTGTTCTGATGGAATGATATCAACAACTAAACAAGTTGTGTCATCCTTCAGGCCACTTTTCCTCAAAGCTTCCTGGATCAACAATTCATACAAAATTTAAGTAAACTTACAAAACTATATTATAGAAAATCATGAGATAAAGTATGCTACAAGTTGGTCACCTTGACGACTAATTTGGCAGACAATTCAGCAGGCAGTCCACGGCAGACCTTGGCAGCGACCTCAGATGATACAGCATCCCATATGCCATCAGATGCAATTATCAACCGTCCTCCAGCACTAGAAAGCTGAACATCATATAGCAACAAGTTTAACACATTCATTGAACAGCAAGTTAATAGGAAAAAGGGGCATCGAGCTTGATTCATACCCACCTTCACTTGCTTAACATGAGGAATGGGCACTATGAACTCACCCACATCTGTGTCCCCAATCGACCTAGAAAGACATAACCCACCTGGCCAGCACCGAAGAGGACCAATCTAAGATGCAACCAAATGGAGGTCAGAATAAGTCATCCGAGACAAAAAATATTCTAAAGCACAAAAGTACAGGGGATCAAAGTTTTGTAAACCTCCTGGCCACCACAAAGGTTAAGCCTCCCGACCTCCCCTCCACTAGCAGTCACTCGTTCTCTCTCCTCAACGTTCTCTTCCAGACGGTGATCCACAGTAAGCAAAGAAACTACACCACCCTGGGAATCAAGAATGCATCTTGAGTCGCCAACTGATGCAACAGTCACCGTTAAACCATCTATTACCACAAGCGTAGCTGTCGTTCCGGAGGTCTCACCTACCAGAATAATCAAAGATCAGAGCTCTGTAATCATCAATGAGGAAGAAGCGAGCAAGAACAAAAATAATTCTTCTATTATTTTCATCTCTTAATCTGCTGAATCATAGATGAGGGAATGAAGAAAGAACAAGAACCAATGTCTCACCTTTCCGCTGGAATTCTATATCGGTCTTCACGAACCCCGCAACCAGCGCCTGAGGGAGCAATTCAAGCCACTCCTCCCTGCTGATCCCGGATGGAACCGCACTCACGACATGGTCCAAAAGGTGCTCTTTAGCGAACACAGCCGCAGAAATGCCATTGTGCCCATCAAACACCTAACCGAGAGACACAGATGCATCAATGCCAACTATCAAAGCGGTAAATGGAGATTTTTTCCCTTCAGTAGAAGGAAAGACAGAAGTACCGCGAAGACGGAGAAAGCGGAGGTGGAGTCGCCAGGAATGCGAAGGCAGTCTGGCTTGACGAGGAAGTAGTCCTCCCCGCGCTTGGCGAAGGCAGCGTGTCCGTACTTGACAACCGGCCTGTCGGACTTGCCGCCCCGGAGCTCGCGGCCGATGAGTGTAGCGAGCGGCACCGGCGACTGCCGAAAGGTCAGATCTTCCGGCCGGACTTCAGTGGCGGTGCTCATCGGCAGGAATCGCCTCCAAAACGGAAACTTTAATCCGTTCCGAGCTCCCGGCGACCGATCGCCACCTCGGGGCTCATCGCGTTGCCAGCTTTTCCGAAGCGGCGACCTGCAATGCGCAGAAATTACGGCCCAAATTCGAATTTTTGGAGGGGGAGACAAGTCAGTGTCGGATTTTGGGGATTGGGGAGGGGAAATGTGGGTTGAGGGGGATCAATCGAAGGGATCGGCGGGGTGTGTGTAAGCCAATTGGGGGGAGGGAACAACGAGAGGGAGAAGGGTGATAAAAATGGGGTTTTTGGAGTAGACCAAGGAACAGCAAGCTACAAGAAAAAGTTTCACAGCGAGTAAATAAAAAGGAGAAGGCTTCTTAAATTCTTATACCTGCAAAAGCCAAAAAGATGGAGAACATGATATTAATAAAAAAAACAGCCAGGAAACGAGAGGAATGCAGACAGGGGTCTCCACAACGGGGCCAAGAGGATTTAACTTTCTCTCTCCCCTCCGACATTAAAAAAAAATAACAAATCTCTCTCTCTCTCTCTCTCTCTCTCTCTCTCTCTCTCACTCATAAAAAAATAACAAATCTCTCTCTCTCATAAAAAAATAACAAATTTCTCTCTCATCTCTTCTTTTGATGTTTTTTTAAGCTTGTCTTTTTCCAGTTGTGCTATACAGTGGTGGATGTTCTGGCAAAGGCTATAAAGTCATGCATGTTGGATATTTCAGATGCTATATTTAAAAAGTCCTGATTCTATTATTGTTATTAACGAAAAAAAAATTTGTCATATTTTTTACTACATATCGTAGTAGTGTGATGTTATAACATAGGTTATTTTCAATTTTCTCTCACATATTTATCAGTATATTGTCTTAATTATATTATTAACCACTTAACATTCTTAAACTTATCATAATATTTAATCTCAAAAATTATATTATTATTCACTTAACACTCTTAAACTTATCCAATGATAATATTTAATCTCAAAAAGTAAAGTTTGATATTTTTCTATCATTTTATTTATTTTTAAATTATTAAATTAGTATTTTATCCTTTTTAAATTAATTGATCAAAGATAAATAGTATTAGTCTTGCTTAAGAGTATAAAAAGGAAAACTTGCAATTGAATTAAAAAATAAAATTGAAGCCAAAGAATTTTTTAAAGTAAAACATAATACTTAAAAAATAGAAAAGTTAAAGTTGGATCTTAAATAGAATCCTGAAAAAATTTATATTATTAGATAAGAATCTTAAAAAGTAATCTTACAAGGGTAAAATAGTAATTCAATAATTTAGGAAAATAAAGATAATATAAAAATAATGGTATTTATTTTTTGGGAAAATTTTAAGAGTGCAAAATGGATAATAATATGGTTTAAAAATTATATTGATAGATATATTATAGTTTGAGTGAAGAAAATAGAATTAATTGGACGCATATAATTTATAAATGGGTCTCAAGCTTTGTAAATAACATTAAAAATAATTCATCTATACAAATATGCATATAAATAATCATTTTCTTGTGAAAGGGTCCTATATTTTTCACTATACATTCACGATAATATTAAAAAATATTTTATTATATAAATTCACATCAATTACTTATTATATATTTTAATACCGCTATTTCTTATCAATACAACTTTTATTAATATGTATTTACTTAATTTTATGTTAATGAGTGATTTTATAATAGTAAATATATGAAGAACATAATAATGTATAGTTTATATAATTTCAGTTAAATAAAATTATCTCGAGCTTGTGGGATGGGTTTTTAAATTTAAAAGTTGCCTAATTAGTTCTGAATTTAGAAGAAAAATTATATTTTTTTTGTATCGGGATGCCTTTTTATGTTTCACTATATTTTTTTTCCAACTACGAAGGGAGTAAAAAATGTTGCAAGAAATAAATAAGAGAAGAATATATAGAGAAGACATAAAATTTAATATATATATATATATATATATATATATATATATAAAGCCTCAATATTTTTATTTTCCCTCATGCCTTAGCCATCACGCAGAGCCCCCTCCCTCCTCTCTTCTTCTTTTCATAAGGTGTAAAGGAGAATGTGAAGAAGATCGAGAACACCGCAAAGTTCAAGGGAGAGAAGACGAGAATCATTAGAATGTGAAGAATCAACGAAAAACTTCACGATAACATATATGTAATTAGAGGATCAACCTTAGGATTTTCTACATATATGGACGATGGAATAAGAAATTTTACTTATAATCTCTAGATTAAAAATTATAAATTGTCTACATGCCCTAGATATGAACTAGTCATTCTTGCATCTTTTTCGTGCTAAAACAAAAAGAGAAATATAAAGAAATAAAAGAGAAAAAGGAAACAAAAGTTTTTCTAAACAAAGTGTAAAAAAATAAAGGGACGGGGGAAGAAAATCATGGCCAACCACTGTTATGAAATAATATGTTTCACGAATATGAATCACATAGTCATGACTGCGAAGCATATAATCACAATCATGCAGGGAACCAAAGATTCGGCCCTAAATCATGCTCGCAAGCTTTAAGTCATGGCCTGTGAAACTTTTTTCACGGTCGTGATGAAGACGAGATCGAATCGCCAGTATAGTCACGCTCGTGTTGAACATCATGACCTGCGATCATGACTGTGACATACAACTCATGGACTGTGAAATTTAAAAAAGAAGGATCGACGCTCCGGTCACGCCCGTGAGATTGCAAGACACGCCCGTGAAACTAGATATGAAGCCCATGAATTTATAGTTACATGTTGTGAAGTGAAGAAAGGAGTTCGATGCTTTTGTCCATGACCGTGAGACAAATTGTCACGGCTGTGAAACGAGAGGTCACGACCATGAGGTACGTTCACGCCTAGTGAAGTCAAATTTCACGCTTGATTTTCTATCAATGCACACAACTCGTGACAAATTGGAAAATGAATGTCTACATATATATAACATTTAAAATGGGCTTTACCAATCTATATCATGTCTACCTAACTATAATGTAATGCTTGATCTTATTATAATGATAGTTTAATTGCATTGGATGTCTTCCTAAGTCATTGATTTAGGGTCTATCAATTGTTGAATTTATTTCGATTGCAAAATTCTATTATGATTGCAAGGTTCTATCATGATTGCAAAATTTTATCCTGGTTGCAAGAGTTGTCCCAATTGCATTTAGGGTCCTTGAAGATAACTTAGAAGTGATGGTACTGCTCAACTAAAAATAAAAAACTAAAAATGCTAATGATTGTGTTTGAATTTATCGCATGAAGAGGAATGCCCCGACGATTATTTAGGGATTTATTTCCTTCCATTTAGGAATTTGTTCCCCTTTGTATATTCCTTATGTTTAGTGTTTCATACCCTTATGTTAAGAGATTTATCCCTTCTGATGCACACTTCATGGCATAGCTAATCATGTCTACGTCGAGACAATCTGAATCTTCATTGCGTCTGATAAGACTCATCTACTGATTGTAATGTCTGATGGACTTAGGACAAGGTAGTTAGAAAAAAAAGTGATCCCAAGTACTAACTAGACTTGAACATACTGAATACTACTGCGCATCTTTATGCGATTGATCTTCTCGCCACTAATGATACTGATAAGAATAACAAAGTAAGAAACTAATGGTTATGAATATATTGAACTATGAAATTAATGTACATATGATGTTCTTACCATTTCAGAATGAAAGTCACTGAGGGAAAGGAAAAAGTATTGCTAGTGATTGCCTTCATGAATTCTTAATGTTCCTTTACTTTTTTTTTGCATTTATGCATCTCCCTAATGATTATTACTATTACAGATTGAGCTTCATCGCTCATGGAAGAATTGTCTTCCTGCTTTTGATCATACAGATGATGCGACCAATGAATAGATGGACACTGGTAATGTGGGTGTTCATGAATATAAAGGCTTGCACATGATACGAGTTTAGTCTTGAGTCATTTTAATTTTTATCAAGTTATAGAACTATTGTCAATCATGTTTTTTAACAATGTAAACGAGCATTTTTATTTAGTTAGACTTATTAAAAGAGTGTTATTTTAAAAGTTATTGCTTCCGCATTACGTGTTTATTATGTTAGCCGATCTTTTGATCAAATACTAAGTCAAAGAAGAATGTCGTAATATCTCCAAGTTTGTATTCTGCCATGTGATAGTGTATAAAATGAATTTATATATCATCTAAAGTTCACTGATTATCATTTTAAAAGATTTTATTGAAATATCATATTGATTGTCACTAAAAGAATAATATATAATGCATTAATGTATATCTTAAAAAAAATAGGTTTACAAAATGGAACGAAATTAAGGCGCTTTTTTTCCCATTGTACCAAAGTAATCTTGACGGCCTTGTGTAAGGGGAATTGAATTTTAATTATCATGTTTGTTGCACCATATATTCCATTCCACCTCATTGGGCTAGTTAGGGATGATAAAATTTCTCGAAGTTTGGGGATCCTACGGGGAATCCTTGATCATGGCCCGATTTCGAGGAATTTTTCACCGCGAGGGTGGAAGAGGGGGACAATGATTCCTTCGCACCCCAATTTGGGGATCAGGACAGGAAATATGGCTCCCGCTCCGTGGGTCCCTGACCACCTCACACACACATATACATATATATATACACATATACATATATATATATATATATATATATATATANCACCCCAATTTGGGGATCAGGACAGGAAATATGGCTCCCGCTCCGTGGGTCCCTGACCACCTCACACACACATATACATATATATATACACATATACATATATATATATATATATATATATATATACATATACATATATATATATATATACTTATTAGAATATTTTTAAAATTAATTATATCAAAATACTATTTAATTAGTATTTATTCTTAAACATATAGTATAACATTTAAATACATATACGTATATATTTTTATAAATATTATTTATTTATAATTTATAGTATCTTTTTTAAAAAAAATATTAAATATCGAGGATCGGGGATCCGTATGAATAGGACGAAGAATTTAATTTTCTCGCCCCAAAAATTCAAGGTGGGGAAGGGACCAGGACGGATCGGCAGGGTTGATGCGATGGACATATTCCCCACTCACCCTAAACAAAGTCGGGTGCCACGTAGTAAAACTCGTTTCCCCCCTGTTACAAGCCATTATATATTTGATACACGACTCTTGTTTACAATTTTAAGCATGCTATTAGACGTAACAATGGGTTAGCACAAGCGTCTAAGAATTAAACCTTAAACAAAACTAGACATTTTTATGTGATTTTATATGATGTACGGGATACAATTTGTAGTAACTTAAAGCTTCTTTTCCCCATTATTTTTTTAGGTTTTCTGGATGTAGAGAAACAACTTAGATATAGTGTATAACATATTAACATGTTCATTCTTATCATAATAAATTTGCTAGTCAAGATACAAACACTTGCAATGCCAATTAATTTTGTGTCATCCGCCACTGCAATCACCTGAGGACTCATTTAATTATATAATTTGTATACAATAAGCAATCTTAATTATTTTTTATTCGGACGACTATCTAAAGGGAATTTTTTTTTTGAGCTGTTAGCATCTTATTGACTTATTTGAGATTCAGTTCGTTATTTATTGAATCCAATGAGAAAAAAAAGTTTGAGAAAGAAATAAGAAATTTTAAAATCAATGTTTTTTCTGTGTTTTCCTTTCGACGTGAGTACTGATACTTATAAGTGAAACAAATTTAAATTTTTTTATTAATTCAGTTGAGAATATATTTGCAATATGTAAAACAAACAGCTTTTTTTGGTAATAAAAAAAGCAGCTTTTTAAAAGGCAAATGAAGTTTATTGGATCGCCACAAGCGGGGAGTTGGTGACGTGGCGTGGCCCCTTGAAGAGCGGGTCCCATCCTGGTCGGCCACACATACACAGCTTGCCGTTGGCTGTGTGGTGCGCCATTAGCTGTCCAAAAGTCTCAATTGCCTTCATAATCCAATTGAAACACCTTCTCCTCTTTTCTTTTTCTTTTCATTTTTTTCTATTTTTCTTTTCACCTTGACTCCTCCAAATTGTGATGAGTGGTGCATTTTTTTTCCTTATATATATATATATATATATATATATATATAATGACTAGTAGGAACAATACAATATTATTCACCTTTGCATGCCTTTGTCCAATCTGCAAGCTGTGCAGAGTGAAGACACATTGTATGCAGTCTATCAGAAGAAGGGTTTCCATGTGATCATTGAAGTTGACTTGGCTGATACAGACATAGATTATTATCATCTTAGTTAATCCTTCTCTGTACTCTAGAAGATTAGTTTGACAGTTTGCAGACACAAGAAATTTGCTGTCTCCTCATCACAGGATTACTCTTATCTTTTTTTCAATGCAACAATTATCAGCAGAATAGTTTATCTGATAGCAGTTAGGACCACTTTTCAGGAGTCCTGTATCAGGGAAAACTCTGAATTGCAGAAGAATATATCTGATCATACATTCTATGAACATGTCCAGAAATGCAAAACTTAGGTGGTGGTTGGATACAACTGGAAGAGGTGCAAATTGCTGAAGAAGAGTGATCACACTTTGGATATACTCATAGTCTGATACTATTATATAACCCTATTTGTTTATATCTAGACACTAAAATATATACTACTATATGTATATACTCATAGTCTGATACTATTATATAACCCTATTTGTTTATATCTAGACACTAAAATATATACTACTATATGTATATATCCAGATATGAGTACTGATACATCTTTCAACAATGACACAATGTTGTCACTTGTCACATGCAGAATGATGATGACACTATATAAAAAAAGGTGAATTAAAAATTTGGAAGAGATAATATCATGAAAACAGGATGTTGATTATATTATTAATACAGCGCACAAGAAATTCTCTACAGGTACAAAATTTCTTGTTTTTGCCTCTTTTTCTCCTTTTCCTGTAAAAATCTCTTAGTTCCATTTATCCCTAACGAAGACTAGTGTTTGTATCTCTTTACAAGTTATAGACATAAATCGATGAAAGAATGCAACAAATAGTTAACATGGATCGAGCAATCTGATGTGGAGGGTGGTAAGACTCCATCATCAATGTGCTCATGTGCCTCATCGGACATCCACCAACTTGGAGATACAAGCAAGCAACTGGGTTATTGCTACTCAAGCTGTTTGGTGAGAAGAAAACTTGTGAACTTGCTTTATTCAATCTGTGGCACGTATTTTTCCTGTCGACAAAGTTCGCTTTCTAATGGCACTATTGGAGTTAGGCTGCTTCCCCGACCTGTTATATCCATTTGACATCTTCTCAGTCGGAGATGGAACATGCAAATGATTTGAGGCCCTGAGTTGTCAAAAAAGAACTGAAAATATTAGAAACATTCAATCCATATTTCTTTCTCCCGATGATCAAGTTTTGCTTCTTTTCCACTTTTTTCTCTCTGCTATTTGTGTACATGATGATGATAAACATGTTTTGACATGGACATAAATGAATTTTGGAGAACCAAGTACTAATGCATATAAAATTACTTCTAGGAAAACATCAATCAAATTGTATATGAACAAATACTATTAAAGATTATGAATACAGATCATATCTTACTGTCAAACAGTTCATGTTTTTCAACACATCGAGAAGGATATGATGATAGGTTCACCACTAAAGAAGCATAAATGCAAATACTATGATCAAGAGACAATGGTTCTATGCTGCTGGAGATGGCAATAACTGCTGGAACTCATGCCATCTGGCAATGATGCTTCTTAGTTCTTACTTGGCCAATCGATGATTTGAACTTTATAATATTGTAGATATATTATTTTATTTGACGTCAAATGAAACTATATCATCTGGCTGACAGAAATATGCATTTCTAACCATCATAGCCTCAGATAATGCTCAAGGGTCGAAGAATAAGGCGACAAATAACAATAGACCAACTAAAAGCTTTTGTCTGATTGAAAGAAGATAATAAACTCCTGGAAATTCTACACAACATATTTAGATATTAAAAAACTCTGGTTAGCAAAGTATATTAAACCAAACTGTGGCCACAGAATGATGAAAACATGTTTGACTTAATTTTTGCATCTCCTCTATTATAGGTTCCCATGTAGCTAAGATATCCAAGAAAAAGTATAGACTAGGAAAGCAAGTTTATGCAAATTTTTTGAAAGTCCTTTAATTTTTATTGGCACTATACAAGCTAAGACTCAAACTAACCATAATAATTAATTGTGACATTCTATCTTCCACAATCCTTGGTAAATTCAAATAATTCAATTTCAATACCTGATGTTTGGACTCTTTGTTGCCTTTGCTTGAGGCTTCTTGATCCTTGAACCACCCTGAGAGCTCTGGAGACTGAATTGCCATTGTCTATCATTTTGTGAAGAGTAACTGGTTGCGATATTGAGATCATCAGAATCACCAATAACTCTTCTATGGTACCCCTCATTTGAACAATCCTGTATGCCAGAAAGATAACTCTGGCAGCAAAGTTTGGGTGGTGTTGAGTCATCTCCTTCCCAATCTCTCATGGAAATATCATTCCTAATGTCTGTCTCACGTTTGTTCACCATAAACTCATCAAACCAATCTCCAGAAATAGTCTCTTTAGCATCTCTTTTCTGAAGAGTCATGTATTGACTATTATCTAACCTTTTAGGAGTTACATTAACCATCGGTACCTCTTGGAAACTGAGACTTGACTTCTTTTGTTTCAACGATGGAGAAACCATACCCTGTATATGATCAGAAAAAATGTTTCAATAATGTGTTGGAGCACTGTTACTACAAATGTAAAGAATGACCACCATATGTTGTTTTAAGTGTATTCCAACTCTTTTTCATCTTTTAGAGGACAATATCATATGTATTCCGAATGCCAACGATCATCAAAACTCAAAACTGCATACAGGTATGTACTACTTTTCAGTGTAATTTAGACATCCAACAAAGACAAACAGTTAGATGAAACAGATCGATGATAAAGCATGATAAAAGAACTTGGACCTGTTTTCCTATGGTTATGATTAAGCACTCTATCATTTATATTTAGCTTACCTCTATATTTCCAACATCTTCCATTGGTTGCCTAGAAATTGATTGACTACAATGATAGTCACGATTGCTATTTTTTATTTTGTGAGATGGCGATGGAGCATTCGTGCCGATATTATCTGGAGGCATCATATTTTGTAGCTGATCCCTTCCTTCCTCTTTCTTATCTAATGCAGCTTTCAGGTTAGCAATCTGCAAATATTATGAAAAGAATGATTTTGATATAACCATATGGAAGGTGAAAAATATAACAAAGAAGAACATGAACAGATTACATATATTGGAGAGGATAATAAGATATTTTAAGTAAGATTTGTTGGAAAACCTGCTCTTTAAGTTCTTTGACTTCTCCATTGTCTTTATTTACATTGGCAGCACCAAGCTCGACAGTAGAAACCCTTTCGGCAAACTTTAGTGTGCTAAGAGTTTCACCGATAGCATCCATCTCTGGACTTATATGGACAAACATCAATGTTTTTGCTTGGCCACCTGTGAAAAAATAGAATTTAGAGAATAAGAGAGGAGATTACTTTTACTTCGATCAAATGTGCTAGAGTATCTACCCATCGAAAAGAAATGTGCTAGAGTATCTTCAATGAAAAGGCACAGGAGTATCATTTACCAAGGGAATCTTGGAGCAACTGAGTTAGCTTACTGTTCCTATAAGGAACATGAGAATTCTTCTGAGAAAGGGCAGCTATTACATCTCCTAAAGCTGATAATGACTTGTTTATATGCTGTGCTTCTTTTAGCCTTTCTCCAGTGACATCAGATTTATCAACTCTCTCACTGCCTGCAAGATCCACTAGATGCATGCATCCACGAAAAACTGTCCCAGAAGTAATATCTCTTCCTTGAACATGAACAGTCAAACAACTGAAGACAAATCCATTCAAATGATAAATAAATTCCTGAAGTGAATATTGAATAATCCGACTAGGTATCTGAAAAAGTATCTATGTAAATGCTACCTATGAGAACGGCTGCTACGATCATTCAAAGCCGTAGCTCCGACGGCACGGTTCTTTTGACCAATATTCATCAGTTCAATAACGTCGGATGTTGATGTAACAGGCACCAAGTTTGCATTAGGCACATTAAGTCCTTTTTGTGAACTATTACGAATTTCTAATGTATTTACATGTTAAGGAATCATCTTGTTACTAATTGCATCAGAGTAGAATATGAAACACATTCCAAGAAAATATCAGTTGCAGTTAATTTTTTTTCTAAAAAACAACTATTGCACGTATTTTTTATTGTGTATGAGATCATGAAGAGACAGAAAAAGGATATCTTTTATTAAGCCCATCGCTGACAAGGAGGTCTCTAACTTGCTCATTATATATTTCAATCATTTGGACAGCAATTTGGTAAGAAAACGTGTCCTTCCTCTTTTCAGAAAGTTTGAACAGGTCACTTAATGCTCGGTAGTTAACTCCCTGCGTCTGCTCATTAAGATCATTTGGGCCACTCTGCACAACATAAGATCATATCAATCAACTATATTATCATGAAAAAAAAAAGAATTTAAATTACGATTAGATGAAATTTCGATACAAGAAATAATGCCAATGAGACCACTGATTGCCTAATTAAGTTTTCGTCCTAACGCTTACCATCGTGTATGTCTTTCCGGATCCAGTTTGGCCATAAGCAAATATGCATACATTATAACCATCAAGAATAGATTGGATTAGAGGCTGGGTATCCGAGAATACGTCTTCTGCACACAAGTGTTTAATGTTACTATTAAAAACCATAGCTTTGTATCAAAGGTAAACATTATACTGACCCTGTGATGCAGATGGTCCAAATACTTTGTTGAAACTAAAAGATCGATGACCTTCTTTCCCATATTTCAATGGTGTGAGAATATTGATGCTCCCATCATCAATAGAACCAATACAGTTACTGCTAAGCTGTCCAGGTAGAAATGGTCTCACACGGCAATATACTCTTATGCTTCCTGAAATTAGGTAGCGAGCTTAGTAAAATGTTTTCATTTACAACAAATGAAAACAACTTGAGAACATGCTGTACAACTATACCTTTAAGATCTTGCACTTGATTGTACAACTTCCTGTTTTCCTCAAGAATTTTATGATAACTTGATGCTGCATGAGCAAGGCTATGTAGATGACCTCCTAACATTAGCAAATCCAAGCAAAGAGATGTCTTAAACCTTTTTTATTGATTTTCTGAAATGTCTTAAAAAAACTTCATTGTTGCTTAATAATTCCCTTCTAGCTTACCAAGCTTATTAATTTCTTCATTATACTCTGTTTGCATGGATTGAATGCTGGCTTTAGTGGTCTGAATATTAAATTTGAGTTCCTATCAAGAATGTAGTTGTCAATATAAGATACCACAAAGCTCTTTGTGTTGAGAAAAAAAGAAAATAAACTACTGTGAAAATAAATATTACATACCTGAATATTTGTTTGTTGTTGCTCAAAAATCATATTGTGCTTTAGAGCACTCTCCTCTAGCGATTCTTTAACATCCTTTTTAGAGCATTGGATTTTTATCAGCATTCTGATGTTGTTGACTTCAATTGAATTTACAAAAATATTTGAAGCAAAACACACTGATTGTGGAAAAGGAACTAATATATGACTATCCTTACCTCCACATCAAAGTGTACAGATTGGGGCAAAGTTCGAATTTTTAAGTTGGCCGTGTATCTGCTACCTTCAATTGCCTTTGAAGATCTTTTCACCTGTTTATGTTTGATAACAAAATAATAGATGAATACTATCAGTAATACCTACATGGTTGATCTACACTTACGGAAGACTCACAACTGGATGCAAAATTTTGCTTGAAGGAAGTTGTAAGTTTACAACAGCTAGATTATATGATAAAATACCAACAAATTTTTTTTTTTCATTTGTCTTTAATACAGAACAGATAAAAAAAATACTAGTTCATCTAATTTTATATCATTCCATCATGTACAGAGTACAGAAAGGAGCATACCGGCGCATTTTGTTTTCCGATGCGGTGTTGAAATTCTTCTATAACTTTACTCAACAATGATCCAACAATCTGTAAACAAACAAGAACTATGAACATTACATCAACAAACTCGGGAGAAAGTACGCACAAGAAATGATTTGAAGTATACTTGTGGAACATCTTCAGGCTTCTTGTCAGAGAGAACCTTATGGACAAGCATGTTTAGAGAATGCAAAGTTGTCTGTTTAGAGTTCAAATAGGAGGAAATGTCATAAAGTGTTAGAGGAAACCATACCACAAACAATGAATTAACATAGAAAATGATGTAACAAAGTAAGATCGAAACCATTTCTTTGGCTTCCAGCACGAGGTCGGAAGATGAAATTTGCTCCATGTCTACTAGGTCATTCTCAATTGGATATTGTGATCTTGTAACGAAGGTCTTGAAGTGCTCTGTATTTTTTCTTAGGAAAGGTTTCCCAATGCTAGCTTGCTTAGAGTTTCCACCATACTTCCAGGAACCATGGCTACCCGCTTGTTTCCATTCATCATAGGATTTGAGAGCAAGGACACAATTCACAATTCTTGCACTTTTTCCTCCCTAACTCAAACAAAATGGAGTAACACAGTAAATGAGAATAAACTTGGTAAGAAGTTAGATTCATGAATTTAGTAGCCTACTGTAACAGAAAAAATATGAATCTAATGGCCTACAGAAAAATGGATTGTAATGGCCTACAGAAAAATGGATTCAACTACAAATGACAAAAATATTTAAGTTTAGAAGGAAAGTTGGGTCAGGTTTACAACTGCTGAAGTATGAAGCAATGGTTAAATTGATAAACGATATAGAAAACTAGTAAATGTCTAACAATTAAACCCACTGGCCAACTGAATTAGTTAATCCTTTAATCCATAGAACAACAACAAAATATCAAATTAAGTCAGTTAATTGACATAGAAGTGACAAAATTTTGAAGAATTTATGCGACCAAATTGAACCATTCTGTACCTGCTGTAATTCAGATGCCTCAAATGTGGGGATTCCCAGATCCTCCACAGCTACCAGGAAGTTCCTGAGATTCTCAAAATACTGGTAGGCCGACAGGGCGGCTCCATCAGAGTGAAGCACTGTATCCACCGGATGCGTTACCACCTAAAAGCGCAGCAGAAAGGAAAGAAAATTATGATTCAGAAAACTCACAAAGAAGCAAAAATGAAATAGCTCATCAGTCTGTACTCACTTTTGGCACTGCCCCTGGGTGAATCTTGTTAAGTGCAGTGCAAAGAATCAGTCCATTCCTCAGCCCTGATCTGAACTCCTCTTCTGAAGGCTCATCCGGCAAATCTCTGGCGGCCACCACTCCGACGGTCTTCCGCAGCCATCCAACGGCCTTGTACCTCCTGGCCGCTGTGCATGACGGAGTAATCAGTTCACAAGACATCGGCAAGAATAACAGCTCAAGGATCCCAAAAGAAGCAAACAAAAAAAAAAAATCCAGGTCGCGAATCTCAACCACGAATCAAAAGCATAATGCAGCGCAGTCATCTGAACTGATGCATTCCTGCCGTGGTCCTGGGTAGCTATGATGATGAAAAAAAGATTAAATCTTTGAGCCTGCAACCCCCTCTGTACCTGCTTCCTCAGCCTTCCGAGAAGCCAAATCCATGTCGCTCAACCGGGCGCCGTGCTGTCTGAGGACATTCTCCACGACAGAACCTAGAGACACCTGAAAGGACCCCTCCGACGACCTCGCTTCCATTGCCGGCACCAAAATTAAAAGGGCCAAAACGCCACCGCTCAAGGACCTCCAAGGCACTCGAGAACACCAAAAGGATCAGTTGGAACTGGACGCTTCTGCCTCCATCAGACCCTTCCACCAGCAGGAGAAGCTTGAACTGGTTGGAGATGACCTTCTCCTCTTGCCCACCATTACCACCAGCGCGACTAGTAGCGGTAGTAGTGACTAGTGAGCAGCCCACTGTGTGACTCCGGGCCTCGTTCCGAACCTGCCGTTTGGAAAGCCCCAACGGTCGACTTTTTTAAAAACTTCTCGTGGAGCTGTTCAAAACTTGGAAGTCCTGGAAATAGTTAATAACAGCACTAAAATAAACAACATCAACAACAGAGTACTAAAATTCTGCATCGGAGTGTCTTTATATTGCAGTTTCGGATCACTAGCACTTCTAGGATCTGTTTGGAAACTTTGTAAAAAATTTCGACGTTTTAAACTGTAGTAAGACATTTTTCTTACGAAATTTTTTACAAAGTTTTCAAACAAGTCCTAAATTTTCTAAATACGTTGTAATTTCAAAAAGATAAAAGAGAGAAAGGAGAAAGAAAGAAAAAAATGAAGATAGAAGTAGATAATTATTGTACGATATTTTTTTATGTATTACATTGTATTTTCATCTAATAAAAATTGGAGCCAAACACCTGTTTGTAAAAAAATTCGTTAACAAAAATATTACGACGTAATGAGCAAATATTTCAAAATTACTATGCATCCAAACGTCTTTAAATTTGGGACTACTAATTTCTCGTTATTTTAATTTATTTTTATAAAGGCAGGAGTCTCATTTTTTTATCTCTTGTTGTTAAGAGACAAAACGAATGAGTTATTATAAGATTTGAGCAGAAGTGCACCTTTTGGTTCTTGTTGCCTTATGCAAACAGCATTACAAGTTTTTTTGGATTAATGCTGCAAGGCCCATTGCCATATAGATTGGCGTGTTTGTTTGATGGTTACTTTGCAATTTTGGGATGTCACATTAGTTGTGTATATATAAATAATTCTATTAAAATATAAATATTTGGTTCGTTAATCGGATGGTTTATGAATAACTTATTGCATTTTTTCTCTCTTTCTACTTTACTATACATAAACAAAGGAATTGCGGACCAACACATGTCTTTTCCCACATGGTTTGCAGTTTGAAACATTACACGTGAGATTTAATTACACAAGAATTTGATATAAAACTGTTTCGCGTTTTAAATCAATTATCAATTCTTATAGACTGGTCGACACTTTTTTTATCGAAAAGTTAAGTGTCGATTCTTCAGTAGGAGGTAATTTAAACAATGATCTTTCTTTATAATGGAATAAAAGATCAAATCTTCTTTTCTTGTATATAATATTTGGCTACAAAGAAAATGGAAGATAAATTATTGTCAAAATATTTTAGCTCTTACTTATCTAAATTATAAGTTTACGAATGCGTTAGGATCACTTTATCTTTTAAAGCTTTCAAATGTCCTTTGGTTAGTTGTGTCATATTTAAAAATATAATTAGTAATATAATATTTTGGTTAAAATAAGATTCCTAAGATTTGTAAGAATCTTATTCTCTCGTACTTGTGTCAATTTAATATTAGTGACTTAATACTTATATTTAAAATAAATATATTTCTACTTTAACTCTATCAAACATTGTAATAATTCTAACTAAATCAAACATTATAATCGAATATCATTAATATGATATATATTCTTGAAAATTTAAATATTTCTATCTGAACCAAACACATTAATCTTCTTAGTGTGAAACTGATCATCAGATAATGTGAATATCTTAATGACGCGTTCCATTTTACTTGCACATTTGCGATGATAGAATCAGTCCAATTATCATTTATAACATATCTCTCTTTTCTGTTTGTTTGAAGGAAAATATTTCCTTTTAGACTTTTTTGTTCGAAGAGAATCTTGATTAGTGAAAACATTATATACAGTTTTTTAGGGAGAAAATATCTTTTAATATTTTTTTCTCATGCAAATAGCTAGGTTATTTCATCGAAAATTACTTGGAATTTAATTCATAAAAAGTATTTTCATGGAATTTAATGTAAGCGAAATATATGCAGTGTCACGAAGGGGGAGAAATAAAGAGTCCAATTCCCATTTCCTATGAACAGATGTAGCTGCGACTTGGTCAACTGCAACCAAAATCTTGTACTAATTTTCATATCTGATAGAAGAAGATGGACCAGAATCCAAAGAAGGGGAACACTGCTGAGAAAGATTTCGTCCTGAAATAAATCAGGCTTTCTTTTTGTACCAGAGGACAAGTGCTCACAAAGCATGCCAAAAGAAAGGGATAAAAAGAAAAAAAATAAATAGTGGGCCCACATGTTTTAATGGGCCCCTCTCCAACGTTCGAAAAAATTCAAAAAAAAAAAAACTTATTAGCCCAATCTTTCCGAAGGGTGTATCATCATTTCTTTCATGCAATAGTATAATTAGTCCCCCTCCCTTTCATATGAGTAATACATTCTTTCTACTATTTTGCACCGTTTACAATGCTAACTTAGTTAGTTATAACTTTATATACTTGAATTATCCGGCAATATCTTCGTTACGTCACTAGTCTAACTATCAAAGTTGTCAATTCTTAATCTTTTACCATCCATCTTATTATTTTTCTATATTTAAACTTATATTGATCAAGATATTTATTATCTTTGTAAGATCTTTCATAAAACCTCATAATCCTCGTGTAATTGTCGATCTTGCAATTCTCTTATGATCTTAATCTTGATCTTAATAATCTTACTAATCATTGTTACAAATGATCGAGTGGCCATCGGTTGGAGCAGCAGAAGATGCACTCTATCATGAGGCGAGATCATTTCTCACGAATGACGCAGACAACATGACTTAGCAGCTCCACGAACGATAGCATGGAGACTTTGCAGATTAGGCAACAAAATGAGTGCGGCAGGGGACGGACTATGTAACAACCGAGATTTTAAATTAATTAAAAAATCATCTCAATTAATTGAATTTAGATTTTTCCATATTTAATAATAGAGCCCTAGTTATTTAAAACTGTTATAAAACCTGGAGAACTCCTATAAATAAATAGATAGAAAGAAAATCTCTCTCTCAAAAAGAAACCCTAGCCGTCAGGACAAGGTGACGAAGAGGACAACGCGCGGAAGGAGAGAGACAACCCAAGGCGAGGAACATATAGAAGATAAAGGTATGTAAATGGCGGATTTCCCTTTCCTTAGATTA
>LTAE01002398.1:20795-51938 GCA_001647135.1 Pontederia paniculata | reverse complement strand
GTTGTAAGGGAGCCTTCGCCCTTGAAGAAGGATATAGTGATCTCTGGAGATCTCGTGGGAGAAGACCGGAGCGGGGACGTAGGCCAGGAGTTTGGCCGAACCTCGTCAACAAACTCTGTGTTTGTTTTGTGTGTTCGTTCTCTCTTTACTCTCTCCTCTGTTTGTTTATGTTTGCATTTACAAGCTTCCGCTGATAACTTGTCTAAACTAACTAAAAGAGAGTAAGATTTTTTTAATACACCAATTCACCCCCCTCCCCCCTCTTGGTGCCATCCAGATCCTTCACATTCTTCTTATTTCCCTTTGGGCTTGTTTATGATGGAGTCCAGACATACCCTCCCCTCATTCGAGTTCTTATTTCCATCAACGTTGGAGGTTTAATCTTCTTTAAACTTCATAAAAATGATTTGACCATAACCTCCATTCTTTTCCATAACTTTGGTGACTTTTGTCGTTCCTTCCATGAAATCATATCATTCATCATACTTATTGTCCATCACATATATTTCATCTTGATGGACTCTCTTTTCATTTATCAATGATCTAATCATACATTAAATTGTTAACCTTTACATATTCATAAGATTCTGTTTAGATGTGTTCTTAACTTTGATAGCTGCTCATGATGACTTGCACATGAACTTTTAGACTTCTTAGAGACTTAGAATTTTGACCTTTAGGATGACTTGGATTTGGACATATTCCTTAATCATCTAAGACATTCAAACTTTATAGCCAAACAACTTGGCCTTGATACCAAAATTGTAACACCCCGAAAATGTGCCTCGCCACGCGGACAAATCGATATCCGCCACGTGCACGGAACGATCTCCGCGATGCTACGAGACAATAAACTTGACTTGACCATTGACTGTCATGGTCAAAACATGAAAGAATAGAAACATAAGACTTAAATTTGATCAACTCAAGATAAAATCAACAAGAGACTTATGATCATGAGAATTGTACGAATCAATAGAAGACACTTAATATTGATTAAAAGATGACATAATCCAAGACATTAGCTTTAAAGATACATAAACTTCTCTGTAAAGGTCATTTGACTTGAAGGAAATATACATAAACTTGCAGAAGGTGATACATAGTCTTTACAACAAGATATAAAGGAAAAGAAAACATAACTTGACTATAAAAAATTGTCCTTACATAACCATGTGCATTAGCCATCACGAGCACCACCACCATAATTAAGCACCATTCTTACTTCTCATCTGCAGGATCCAGAAGCAGGAGACTTTCATCCCGTCAGAGTATGTAAAGGTCAAAGAATGAGTGAATGATATCACTCATATATGCAAAGATCTACATGACATACATATAAACATCATAATAAACAAGGAGCATAACATAGGGTTTTGACCCAACTTAAGGTCAACATATGATCATTCATCTTTACTTTATTTTAGTTTCTTAGCCAATTATGCTCAATGACTTACTTTAAGTCTATCTTTCATCTTTACTTGCTTTTCTTATCTTGCTTATGCATCATCATTATAATGCACCTTTTAATCATCTTACTTTGCTTTACTTGACATTATCAGTATAATGCACAAGATACTTAGCATTATCGATATAATGCTCCTTTAGACATGAATCCTTTACTTAGCATTGACTTTCAATGCTCATAGCCCTGTTTGGGCATAACTTCATTATTCATGTGATTTTCTTTATCTTTCATCTTCTTATCATTTGACTCTTTTGAAGTTAATTTTTTAACTTCACATAAGTCGTTCATATGATCATATGTCATTTTGTTATCCTATTTAATTGAGGGTCATCGTGTACACCAACTTAATTCGACTGATCAGGACAAAAATGCGTCATGCACCCCCCTTCTGCCCCTCTAGGCTTTTAGGAATTTAATCCAAGGAAGTGATCATTTGTGCCGGCCAGGTATCAATGTTTACTCGCTCCTATAACTTAGATGTGTACTAGATTTATCTCAATCCATCTTTTAATTACAATATATTATTCAACAATATCAGCACACCATGTTTCATCTTTTAAGCCCTATTTACGACTGAACATACATATCCTTTGCTCAGAATTCATTTCACTAACATTGCGCTACAATCTCCCTAAGTCGCTATGATCATCACTATCGTTACGACTTAAACCTATTACTACGATCGAGAAGGCGCTCGCTACGGGCGAATTGCGCTCGCTACGACCCTGCACAACTTGCTACAGCTCACTTGTAGCGAGCTCTAACTCACTACGGGTGATCCGTAGTTAGACACATGAAGATTCAATTCTTTCCTAATTAGCATATCGTTTCATATTCATCATCCTTACAGGGTTTCTTCCCTAATTCATAACATTGTTTGATCTAGGTTATTCTTACAGGATTTCTTACATAAAATTGAGCATAGAACTTTACATGGAGTCAACAACTAACATAGATCATTCAAACATTACAACAAACACCTATCATACATCTTATATTATTCACATAACCTGAGATGTACTAACATCCATCATTTGGCTTTCATATACAGTGAGGTCTAAACTTTAAAATATGAACTTTGTCTTAATTCTTCCTCCTTCATGAGATCATTTTCTATCAAATGAACATTTAAAACATGGATAGAAAGAGAGGATCCTCTTTACATACCTCTTTTTAGCTTGCTCTCATTTTTATCTTCTTTTTCTTTTGCTTCTTCTTCTGTGTCAATATGATGATTCTTCACCTCCTCCTTGATTTGCTGCTTATTCGTGATATTAACAATCCTAGCATCAATTATGAATTACTTAAGTAATATATTGTTGTGCCTTGAATTATACCTTGTACTCAAAATTGTGAAAGAAAAAATTAGTAAGAAAGGAATCTGTGGCGATAGCGGAGGGCATGGGCCATTAGGGTTCCATGATGTACTCTCTTCTTCTTTATAGTGAAAACTCTTTGATGACGACCTCTTTTGCCCGTGGATGTTTCTCTCTTATTCACATTGATCAAGAGAGTTTTGCTATGTTAAAAAAAATATGTATCAATATTTCTTTCTCGTTTTAATTCGTTATTTTGATTCTCGATCGATCCCTCACTCTATATTCCCAACATAATATCATCGAGCACATTAATTTTTCAGCATATAGCATAATTTGACACCTTATTAATCCAAAATTTGTAACTCTAATTATACAACTCTAAATTATATGAAACCAACGCTAGTTAAAGCTACATTCCAAAATCTATCAACAACCTAATATCAATCCCTAATCTTATATTTCCAATTTAATATATATTTTAGAATTCAATCATGCTAGGGTTCGGAACATATTGACAGTACCTTAACTGCAACAATCATCTCGGATTAGGTAAAATCAATTGTTGAGCAAACTATACTTCAATACCTACATTTTGATATATTATACATGATTTTTAGACAATTGTAGCCTAGTCAAAGTATTCTCCAAAGAAAATCTATGAAATTTGGATAGAATCATAATATATTGCCACTCTTTAATAAACCATAACATACCTATGAGTTCATAAATCCCTTTTTGCTGAACAATAATAATTATCCTAATCCTCTATCTACTTTATAATAATTAAATAAGAGGAACTATGATATCCCCTTTCATACCTATTTGAAAGTTTAATCCCTTGCTATCTCATTCCTCTCTTCCCTTAATATCCTCTTCTTCCTCGTTCTTGTCTTCTTCTTCTCTCTTCCTAGCCACTTCCTTCACCTTCTATAGAAGATTTCACAAGGAGAGTGAGTTGATGTTCTTCTCTTCTCTTAAACACCTAGTGATACAAACAAGGCTTGAAGGTAAAAAAAATTCAGATGAGAGATAACGACAACCAAGAAAATGGGATTTTATACTTGCATTTGAGTGAAAAATGAGGTCCAATGGTGTAGTTTCACAATGAGAAGTGATGGGCCCACTCTCTCTTCTATTTTAGGTTATACATAATTATTTTATTTTTATTATAATAAAAATATAAAATTATATTTTATCATTTTTAAATAGGAAATGAAAAAAATATTTTATTATATTTTACATAAAAAATAATGACTATATATATATATTCATTAATAAATTTTGATAGGCAAAATGCCATGGACAATGAATTGGCAGGTTACCTAATGAAGAAAATAGGAAGGTACCAACACCCTGTGTGGTACTAAACCAAAATGCTAAGAAGAGCGCATGAATTACATTTCATGTAATATAGTACACTACAATATCCATAGAATTAAATTAGTTATCTATTTAAATTATTATTATTATTATTATTATTATTATTATTATTATTATTATTATTATTATTATTATTATTATTATGTAGTTTTTGAGTTAAAATCATAATCAACTTATTCTTACATAATTAAGTAATTTATAATTTAAGTGAAAAAAATAATAAAATTATATTCATTACTGAATATTTTATTTTATATGTTTATTTAGATTTTAACATGACATTTCTATATTTTTAGTAAATTATTTTAATTGTCGTTGTAGTTTATAAAATTTTGCATTTGAATTTAAGTTATTAAACAAGGGAGAGAATGAATCGACTTACAAAATAATAAATAATAATCCCAATATTTTTATTTTAACTTATTTTTTTTTAATTTTTTGTTTTTGTATTGTCTTATTGTTAAATTTTGAATAAAATTAAGAAAATTTAATTATGATAATTATATTTATTAATTTTAATTTTTTTAATAAATATTGACTCTCCATTTTTATTTTTGAGAGGATTATTGAATTGAAATATAAGACGATGCAAGTTAATTATTTTTTATTTGTGTTGGGATAATTTGTATATTATAACTTTTGTAAAGACTATAATATTATAACTTATATTATAATAAGTTAACTATAATATTATAGTTCATATTATATATTAATACTTTATGTAAAGATTAAAATTATATATTATGATAATTGAGTTAGGATAATTTATATATTATATCTTTTGTAATATTCATGTATAGCACGGATTAATAGACTAGTTTATTGTTAAAAACACAGAGATACTCATGTTCTCATAAACTCGAGTTTGTACATATCTACGTAAGATCAAATTTGACACGGTAATCTGATAAAAACTCACAAAATTAAAAATAATTTCCAACTTAAATGATCCATTTAACTAATGAGAAGGATTATAGCTCATGAGTAGAAGAATACCACAAAAATAAAAAAAAAATCTATGTGTATATTTTTATAGGCTTAAACTTACAGTTTACAAAGATGATGAGTTCATCAAATTATTCTAATCGAAAACACGATCCAGAAAAACAGACTCGGAAAAATGAAAAAAAATACAAACTATTTCTTACAAGAAGGCTTCAGAATGAAGTTTTGTTAAAGCCTAAAGCTTGGAGCCCATTTAGGCCTCTAATGGGCCGGGGCCATTAAACCCTTTAAAAACCCTCCCTTACATTTATTAATTTTTCCCGGCATCCCCAGTCTCCTCTGCGCCGAGACCGACTCCATTCTTGAAACCTTCTCTCTCTCTCTCTCTCTCTCTCTCTCTCTCTCATAGAAGGATTCCTTAAAGCCCTCGTAGTCGTCCTCTTCTCCAATGGAGAAGCAGAGCTCTTGGATCGCCTACGTTGAAGCCTTCGTTGACTCGTTTCGGCCTTCCAGTGTACAGGTCTCCCTGCTTCACCGCTTCTCTTCGTTTCCCGGAACAGTAGGGGTTGCGAGAATAATTAGTCCCTTTCTCATGTCCCAGGATTTTTGTTTGGAGTGTCACTTTATTTCTTCCTGCAGAGATAAATAGTTACTTTCGTGCTTTTAGTGCAGAATTCTGCCTCCGAACCAAAATTGTACTTGCTATGTCATATTGACTTGATTTCTGAAAGATCAATTGATGTGCATAGGAGGAGGGAAAGAAAAGAGGATAGTTTTGTGCTATTAGTGCATAAATTTCTAGTGTTGGCCGCAAAATTTGATATTTATTTGATCTTTTATTCATTCTGGTCCTTTTTGAATGTTCTAATTTGACAATGCTAAACTAATATTGAATTGAATGGATTATAGGCTGCTAGCCTAAATGGCCTTACAGTGCTCGTGAACAAAGGAGCATTAACTTTTGAGGAATTGGTAGGTAAATTAGGATGATTCCATGCTTTACTTCTTTGGGCCTGATCTTCTGGTCATCCTAATATTTGGTTCTTCAATGTTTAGGTAAGAGGCATGGAGCAGTATTTAACAACCTCAGACCATGTGATTCGTGGTAGAGGTATGAGTAAAGTATTAGGCTTGTGCTATGCTTTCTTGATTATTTACAATCTTGCGTGATAAGTTCTGCCAAAGGCTATTTGTCTTCCAGCTATCTGTAAGTACTGCGATCCTATACCTGGATGTGTTTTGTCCTTTGGCGATTTTAGAAGCTCCTGTTTAGGTTTCTCAAATAATTACAATGTAACTTAGATTCACTGAACTCTTTATTTGTGCACCTATAGCTGAGTAATTCTTAAGTTGATTTCAGTTTCTTCTTTCATAGAACCCCTCCATAATGAGCTGCCATGAACACTTGGTTCTCAGTCTATGTGCAGATGACCAACTTGGATGACTTTGGTGATGCTTACTCATGCATCCCTTTTCGAAAAAACACATAAAATAGATTACTGAGTTTATATGCACATTTAATTTGGAATAACGATAAACTAAATTCAAGGTGATAGGATCCACTGAGTTATCATCTTGCGTTTTTCTTTTCCAGTCAAATTATCATTCTTTCCTTCAGTTTTTTTAAGGGAGAAAAGATGACTACACCATTGTGGTAGTAATCTGATTTGTTAAAGAACAGCCATGGAATAGGCCCAAAAGGGACAAAACAAGAAACCAAAAACCATGCAATGCAGCCATCCACTACAAGAAAAAACCCCAGAAGCTCAAGAGCATACCTTCCATTCTCTAATAAAAAAGGATGTGTGGTTTACAATGTTCTACATATAGCAATGCTTCCCCTCAAAAATAGATCCCATGGTTCACATATGATGTCTTCTCAAATGGCTCAAATCAAATTAATAGGGTGAGGGTGGGGATGGGGATGGGAGGTGGCCTCTTGTTGGAATAGCCTCCGCTTGTACAACATTCCATATACGAACCCAAAAAGCTGTCACAGTAGAAGAGTCGGTCCTGGAGAAGCCACCCGGCTCCAAACCTCCCTCGCAACAGAGCACGTGAAGAAAAGATGATCAATGTCTTCTATTATCTCCAAACCTCCCTGGCGTCAGTCGGGCCGATTTCTCACATTCCCTTCAGAGCCAGAGGACTTCTGGCGGCCTTTACATGCTATTGCGAGCCGGAGGCAGGGGTGGAGACCCCTATTGGCGACGTTCTTGGCCGGTTCCTGGGCTATCTGGCTCCAGCGTAATCGGACCATTTTTTGTGGGGAGAGAGCTCAGGTTGAGGCTGTTGTACGCAATATTTCTTTTCTCCTACGGGAGTGGGGTTTTGGGTAGGACGCTTTGTATCCTCAGTTTCTCTCACCTTTTTGCCGCTCTTCCTTCGAGAGCGTTTAATTGTACATAACATTTTCATAGTTATATATATACATGGATGACAACCGCACTACCGGGGGTCATCCTTTCCTCTCTCAAAAAAAAAAAATNCGACGTTCTTGGCCGGTTCCTGGGCTATCTGGCTCCAGCGTAATCGGACCATTTTTTGTGGGGAGAGAGCTCAGGTTGAGGCTGTTGTACGCAATATTTCTTTTCTCCTACGGGAGTGGGGTTTTGGGTAGGACGCTTTGTATCCTCAGTTTCTCTCACCTTTTTGCCGCTCTTCCTTCGAGAGCGTTTAATTGTACATAACATTTTCATAGTTATATATATACATGGATGACAACCGCACTACCGGGGGTCATCCTTTCCTCTCTCAAAAAAAAAAAAATCTCCTCACACAAAGGACACCTAGCATCCAAGGAAATGATGTTTAAGTTGGAGATCCCAAGTAGAGAGCTGGATCATTAGTGTCAGCTTATGATTAAGAAAATTGCGACTGACAGAACTGGAGATCAACATGCATAGATTAACCTGCCAATCAATCTCATTTGTGAACAGGAAACAAACATAGATGCAATAAATAATTTGTTAATAAAGATACAATATCAACTAAGTATGATCTCTCTTTCTACTTGCAAGATATTATTTCGTTAAGTGCTCTCTTTCTACCTTTACAGGTATTCTTCTTCTAGCAGAAATTGTTAAGAGCCTTGCTGAGAAACCACTAGATAGTCAAACTATACACAGCTTGGCAGAGTTCTTCACGGCAAAACTGGTAATAATCCTTTATTCAGACTTGTCTGTTGATATGTTATTCTAAAATTTCAGTTGATGCAGAAGTCTTATCCATTCATGTTATAAGCGCCTTTAAAAGGAGGCAAAAACATTGCATTTGTTGCTAATATGTCATTGTCTAAGAATAGGCTATTTGGAAGCCTGATATTGCATCATGGAGTAAAAGTCATGTTTTCATGCCTTGATATATATGATGAATCCTCAGTATGGGCATAGACAGTCATGGCCATCACTAGACTAAATATTTACTTCATAATCCCAAATTGTGCTGAATCAGGATCTCCGATTAAAGATTTATTTTGCACGTGCAACAGAAATATAAATGCTAAGCATCTGAAAAAAAAGAAGTTTCTTTCAAAATAGAAGAAGAAGAAGAAGAAAACAAGTAAACTTCATATTGTGCAGAAGTATATAGAATCTTCATTGATAAAAAAAAATGTGTTCTCAATTAGCTGGAGAATCCTTTACATTCAATCATAGCTAAGAACAATAAGAAAAAGAAAGTCTCCATATTGTCAATATCAACATGAACAAACCTTATACTTGTCTGTAAACTCATCTGGCGAGCAAAAGTACCCCTCAAGATCAAAGTCTTCGTTGCGCCAGAGGCAGATGCCAGATGCACGTTATGCAGCCTGGAGGAGGACATTGACCATCTCTTCTTTACCCGCCCCATTGCGTCAGAGACGTGGCATCGTTTGGGACTCACAAATATTGACTGTACTGGAGCAGCCGTTCTCTGGGACTCACTCAGGGCACTTGGTACACGTGCAGACACGAGTTGGCGACGTTTGTGGGCATGTGGTCTAGCTGCCATGTGGGCGATCTGGTTGCACCGGAATCGCACCATCTTTGAGGGAGAAAGATGTTACGTTGACAATATTGTACACCATGCATCTTTTTTGATTCGAGAGTGGGGTTTTGTTTAATCATCCTTTTGGTTTTTGATGGCTCCGGCTTTGGGGGGGCCTTTTACACACTTGTACATTTCGTCTTTTAATACAAACGGACAACTGCTATAATTTGTAGTTGTCCTTCTTTGCATAAAAAAAAAGATCAAAGTCTTCGCATGACTTCTGGGTGGCGTTTGATTTAGGAACTTATGTTTTTTTGTAGTTCCTGAGAATTATTCGGTTAGACCGATAAATTCTGACAAAGTGTTTGGATGAAAAAATGTAGTTCCCAAGAACCAAAAAGTTGATTAGATGTTTTAGTTCGATGGATGTTTGGATGAAATTATGTAACTAAAAATTATTATATTTGATTAAATGAAAATAAATAATTTTATTTTCTAAAAAGATTATAATAACTTGTTGTTATTTAAAAACCATTAATATAGAATAAGAATATATTTCAAATGAATTTGTAAAACAATACTAAATTAATCTTATTCATAAAATTTAATTAGTAATAATTTTTTAATGAGATTACATTTTTCTTATCTCATACGCTAGACTTGAAAACAACAAAAAAATAATTTCTCTTAATAGCTCCCTTTCAAAATTTTTTTTCTCTTAATAGCTTAATTAAATATAAAATATAACTTATTGTAATGTTATATTAATTAAGCAAATATTGATATTAAAATTGCAAATTTTATAATTATAATAATGTATTATTATTTAAAATTATTAACATAATATAATAAAACTTTGCACATCATTGAATAATTAAGGTAATTATTATTAATTAACAAATAAGATCATTACACAATTTTAAAAATTTGAATGTTAAATGTATTTATTAACAAATTTTAGAAAATTATAATATGATATAATTAGAATATAGTAAATAATTTTTTTATTATTAAGTTATTATTATTTACTAATATATAATAAATAACATAATTATATTTATACTAATACAATAGTAATAAAGATGTAGGTCTAAAAGTTGGCGGACCTACTTTTAGGCCTATGCAAAAAGACAAAAAAAGAAACCGGTTCTGCTCTCCAAGCAGAACCAGTGAGTTCTTGCCTCTGGCAAGAAATTTTGTTCTCGAACTGACGGGAACCATGTGCGTTGACCAGAACCATGGTTCCCATCATCATTATGTTTTTTAGGGTTGTTTGGCAAAACTAACGGGAACTAGGATTGGTTCTGGCTCTAGTTCCCGCATCCAAATGGGCCCTAAGGAGGAGAAGGATCCTGACCAGAACCTATAGAGCTTGGTGGTTGCTCAGAACTGACACTAGTTACAGCTTATGCGGATGCATGAGGAGAGCACCGACCACTTATTATATGAAAGCTTTATTACCCAAGAGGTGTGGGGCGTGGCCGACATTGGCTGGGAGGATACTAACTCATGAGAGGCATTTTGGGACTCATTTAAAATTCAGTGGTAGACGCGCACTGATCTGTACATACAGACCCAGAAGAAACAGGGCCCTGCTCTTGTCTACCTTTGGGCAACATGGATGCAATGTAAAAGTGCTATTTTCCGCAGCGAGCGACTATATGCGGACAACATCATTTATCATGTGACAACTTTGTTTGGGGAGTGGGTGTCCCTGTAACTGGGACATTACTTACCTTTCTGATGCTCAATAATGTAAACTCTCCTTTTTAATAGATTGCCTAGATGAGTACCAACATGCTAGTCATCCTCCTTTTCTATCATTAAAAAACATGAACCACATGCCCAACAATGTCCTCTTTTTGTAAAGGAAGTTTTGTCGAGAGGGAAAAAGGGGAAATATTTCTAAAAGAAAGTGAAATAAAACTTATCGGCAGGTGGGAGAACATTAACAATATGCGGCAGTGCGTCTGTGAAAAAAAGGGAGAACAATGTTATGAGGAAAATATTGTATATCATGCAATTAACTCAGCACGTCTGTGGGCGGGGGATTAGTTGTTGATTGTGGGCAAATCAATTTGAAGGAATTATAAGTGGTCTTTTGTCCACTATAAGTTTCGTAATGTAAATTTTCAATAATAAAAGATGGATGTTTACAAAAATGGTAGACATCCTTTTCCATCTCAAAAAAAAATGTGGCAGCACTTAAAAGACAATCTGCAACAGCAGATAGACAAATACGAGGACAGAGAGAGACTTTCGTAGTACATTTAGAGTGGACATATTTTTAAGAGTGGATGCATAGATGGTCATCAGTCTAGATAGCTACGGGCTGTTCCATGGCCTACCTGCGGATCATCTGGCTATTACGTAATTGTATATTGTTCTCTTGGCTTCAGCTTTGTTTTGAGTGTGGGCGGGTATTTGAGTTTCTTCGTGGACTTTATACATGGCTCTTCTCGCACATATAACATAATTGGAGGAAATTTGTTATATAATTTAATGTAGGACAAATACAATAAAATGTTTGAGTTTTAGTTTTCTTATATTCCTACTTTTTTGTTATTATTTATCTCTTAACTTTCTAAGTTTAGGGTTTGATTGTGCATGTTTATAAATAGACCTTACGCGTGTTATGTAACATCCCTGAGCAAGGCATGATATTGTCCGCTCTGGATCTTAGCCCGCACGGTTTTACCAAAACGCATCACGCCTAATGAAGACCATGTTCCCATATATACCCAGCATCTCTCTCGTGACTTGTGCATGTGGGACTAATCCAAGGCATGCCTCTTGCATCCTTTCCCCCTTAAGGGACTCAACATCCTCGTTGAGTGATCTCCCACCATAACACAGAGGCCCACACGGAGTGACTCTGATATCATATGGAACATCCCCATGACCACTGTCCTGCTATCTTAATCGACCAACACCCTTTGTGGGTTCTGGGTTAGCGTGTAGTTGGGCACCGTAACTCGGCTTCCGGTTCATCTCGCATCGCCAGTTCTGCTTACCAAAAATGGCCCACTTGGAGCTCTCGATATGTGCGTGTCATCCTTGCGCAGGGGCCATGCTAATCTTCTCTGTATCGTTCCAATTTTATCGGATGTCTCCGAATTCCTTCCTTAATTATTCAATTCTAGCTTATTTTCGACCAAATATTTGTGTCCGAATGCATATTCTTCCTCGGTTGATTCCGAGTTTATCGAGCCTTTTGGTGGTGCTCTGCACCATCAAATTCATTTCGAGATTTGTCCAGACATCTTACTTTATACTTCGGTGTTCATTTGAAGGTTCGCTAGGGTAATATTGTTTAATCTTCGATCCTCGTTGCATCAAGTGGTAGCAGAGTCCCGTATTTTTTTAGAGAATCAAAGTCTCGTATTAATTTGCTTTGTCTTCTCTACTTTCGAATGCTCAAACAAGCTTCAGTACTTTCGTTTTCAGTTTAGTGGTGTTTAAAATATTTGGACTACTTCTCCCTCAACTCCAGATCTTGCTTCATCAAATCTTTGTTCCACTACCTCAAAAGTTTGGTATCATATTTATCTTTTGTTATTCGTACATCATTTATATAAATCTATATTTTTGCATGAAGCATAAAGAGTTATTTAGCGTGAAAGCTGGTAGCGTGCTATTTTGTACACCACTATAACTAGTGTGTATAATTTCAAATAAGAGAAGATCCACATATTGTGAAGTTTGAATTCTCAAATGAACACCAATGTGGATGTAATGTTTACATCATCTTGTAGCATGGAGAACATGTTAACATACGTGTTGCTTGCTATAAATGATTCACATGGCAAGTTGTAGAAGTTGACAAGACATTTTGTGATGTGAAGTATTACCCTTCAGATACGACTTTTGAGTTCTAGGTAGAAGTCTTTTGAAGAGAGGGGTTTTAGTTTGTTTTGATTCTTAATTTCTTTTAATGTTGTTATTTATTTTTTAATTTGTCTAGGTTGTTTAGGATTTGA
The DNA here is from genome assembly GCA_001647135.1 of Pontederia paniculata. Classification (NCBI taxonomy): domain Eukaryota; kingdom Viridiplantae; phylum Streptophyta; class Magnoliopsida; order Commelinales; family Pontederiaceae; genus Pontederia; species Pontederia paniculata. The sequence continues at coordinate 38,874 of LTAE01002398.1, read as the reverse complement.
TTGTAAAAGATCAATAAATAAGTCTTACCTCCTTTGTTAAGTTTTCAATTCTAGTTTATTATTTGTCAACTTTACAAGTGGCTTACCTCCCTATTGAAAAGCTAATGGCCTTACATTTTATGCTTACATGATATGCATTTCCATTTCCGCTTTCTACTTCCAACAATTAATTTTCTTATCCTCCTTCCATCTTCCTGCATTTGCTAAGCCTTTGTGGGCATAAAATATTTTCAAATGATTGACATTAGTGTGAACTAAGACCATAAATTTGTTGTTTCTTTAAACAGGAAGATTGGCATGCCTTGCGTGGAGTACTCATTGGTTGCTTGGCTCTTTTGAGGCGATCTAAGGACTTTGGTATGGTTGAAAGAAATGATGCACTGGCACTTGCTCAGTCTTTCTTAAAACTTGTTCATGTGCAATCATTGGCTGTTCTTGATCGTAAGGTTAAAAATTCAGCAACTTTTTACTGCATTTTTTGACACTCGGGTTTAAATATTCAGCCCACTAAATGGGAATTTCACAATGTACATACTGTCCATGCGAGTTTGAAGTTGTATGGTCTTGATCTTGCAGCTATGTTTTGAACTTCTTCAGTGCCTATTGGATATCTACCCAGATGCTGTTGTAAAGTTGGTAAATACATCACCTGTCTTTTTTTGAATTTAATGACGACATGACTTTCTAATTTCCACTCATTCTTGACTAGATGCATACTTTCTTTTCTGTTTTCTCTCTTTAAAACTCCATCTACAATGTTTTCTTCTCCATTTGAATCAAAGTTTCTTCTACCTTTGGAAAACTTTATTATTATTATTATTATTATTATTATCTGCTTAGATTTAGTTCACATTTATATTGCTTGAGGTACTACTAGATTTATTAAAGTCCAATTATTTTGAACAAAAGATGCTATTTCTCCTCACAGTATGTTGCTTATAAGGACATAACAATGAGTATCCGCTTGTATGATTAAAACTTCAAACACTTTCCTTTGAAATATTATTTTTCCTTTACTTCTAGGCCATGATAATAACTTGTCTTGGTAGTAAAAGTTTGCCTTTGTGCTTCACTAAAGACTGTACCTATCAGTCCCATTTCTGTGAAATGATTGGATGATTCATGGATCTCCACTAACTTGAAAATCATGTGATCTTTTTCTTCAAGGGAAAATTATGTGATCCTGAATCTTCATGAAATTGTGTGGGTATCTAGACCCATTTGAGTTTCCTTTTTGGACACTTGTATATTTCGTACTTTTCAGTTATTTAAACCTCAGTAGCCATCATTTCCCTTTTCAAAAAAAAAAAAAAAATCATGAAGCTTTCCTTAAACGTTTCATTGATATTAATACAGGCTGAAGTTATATGGATCGGGCTGACATAAGACAACTATGCTTCTCCCGAAAAAAAATTCACCTTATCTGAAACTCAATCGTCATACCAAATTGGCATTGGGTAAATGTGATCACTGTACCTGTTAGTGGTAGATGAAAATGGATATACTATGACCTTAATTTGGCAGTATGAAAGCTTAGAATGGAATGACCTAATTTAGAGCTTTGGGCCCGTGGTGGTATTTGTAGGTGATTGTTTTTTTGGGGTGGAAATATTGGTAGGTAACTATTGACAAGGTTATTTCCTCTCAGACACCTTGATTGAATTATCCCCCCTAGGTTTTCAAAATTTCGCGGATGGAGATCACTACTTACGACTTTTTTGGCTGGTTCCTGGGCCATCTGGCTTCAGCGTAACCGGATCATATTTTGTGGGGAGAGTTGCCAGGTTGAGAACGTTGTACACCATACCTCTTTTCTCCTTCGGGAGTGGGGTTTTGGGTAGGAGGTCTCTTATCCTCGTGTTTCTCGCCTTTTTTTGTCGCTCTCTTTTTGAGAACGCTTACCTGTACATGATCTTTTCATAGCTTATATATACATGGATGATAACCGCTCTTCCGGGGGTCATCCTTTTTCTTCTCAAAAAAAAAAAAACAAAATTTCGCTTTGCACCCGTGGACTTTTAATACTTTTCGACTTAACCTTCCATCAGCTATCATCAGTTCTTTTGTTAATTTAATTTTTTGTCGGACGAAACTACCCCTTATCTCTCTCTCTGAACCTCGAGTTGCTTCAGGAAGCTCTCTTACACCCTAAGTTCTGCTTAAAAAGATGCCTGTTGCAAGAGGCTACAAAGTACAAATCCTAGAGTTAAAGAGCTGAAATAAACAGCAAGGGTATGTATCCCTTCCTCTCTGTTGCTGGGCTGGTCTAAGCTGTTTTCTCTGACGCAGCTCGAATCCAAAGACTCCGGGGGCCACAAGAACTGCCTCTTCAATGACACAACCTCGTTGGGGGCTTGTTCATGGTCTTCCTTCATCTTGGAGGCTCTTTTCTTCTTAAAAATACGACATAACACCCAATCTTCGCCTGCAACCATCTGGTTCTGCATCATCACGAAAGCAACACACATAATCAGAGCCCTCAACTATCTTCTACTGGTTTGTGATCAGTTCAAGGATCGATCAAGTGCTAAGGTATAATATTGTCAGTAATTCTATCCTACCTGGATCAGTGAGAAAGATATGAGCTTTGGACTTGCTGAGCTATAAAACAAATGATTATTTCCTTTTACACCCATCAAACTATAGCTTATTTTCTCATCTAATCTCGAACTGTGAACCTACAATTTTCGTTCCGTAAATTTATTCACATTTGACAAAAAGATCCTTCCGTATGTCAGCATTAAGTTTTCTATTGAATTCAAATTTTCAGGTTTATTAAATTACTTTTTTACCCTCAGTCAAGTTTATACGGGTTTTAGTTAATCTTTTCCCGTTGATGATTGGACAAACCCTAGATGGGTTATTTCTGGCCAGTTCCCACTTCGACGTCTGCTTAAAGCTCTTGCAATCTCCGACATCTTTCATAGTGTGAGGGTACAAAGTAATTTAATAAATTCGAAAAATTGATTTTAATAGAAAACTTAACTTTGGCAGACGGAAGGATCTTTTCGTCAAATGTGAATAAATTTACGGATCGAAAAATGTAGATTTGTAATTCGGGGTTAGATGCGGAAATAAGCTATAGTTTGAGGGGGTGTAAAAGGAAATAACCTTAAAACAAATGCTGATATTGGAAAATTGTTGTGGCTTAATCAGAGAAGTTCTTTCTCTGCAAGGAGGCAGCAGCACAGGACCCAGTGAAGTGGTACTTGTGCATGATCCAATCAGTGCGGGGACTGGCTGGAGGCTTCCCTTGGTGAAAGACCAACACATTCTTCATCCCCACCATCACCTGGCTGCACCTATAGCTCATCGCTGCCCTGTCCTTGCTCCTGGCCATCCAGTAATTGGAGCTCATTGTCCAGTTTGATCTGCTCTCGTGGGGATACTTCGCCTCCCTCAGCTTGGGGGGAAAGCGAGAGAGAGAGGTTGCTTGGAAAAGAGTAGCAGAAAAATTTACAATAGTTCATGGGGTCTAAAAGGAAATAACCCTTACTAAAACAATGCATCTGTTTAAAATTATTGAAGCCATGCATGGTAAAGCTTAAAATGGCATATGCAGGAGTTGAGTTATGGTAGTTATTGATTTTAGAAGATGAATGATAGCTGGGTTCATATTGTGTGAGAATAAAGCATAATTGAGATATTGTAGTTCGTATGATTTGAAGAAAAAGAAAAGGACAAAAAGAACTTATGTGAAAGGACAAAAAGAACTTATGTTCGGAAGCAAACTTTGAAAGATTCTTACTTGTCTGTTGAAGGGGAAGAGTTATCGTTAGTAAGTGTCAGACATTTGGAAAACCCAATTGAAGGCGAGAGTAATCCTTTTCTGAAGTAATTAAATCAAAATTTGATAATTATTAGGGCCCTTTAATGAGCAAATGTCATGACCGCTTTGGTAACAAAATAAAAATGTAGAATGCTAATACGTACTTGCTAAAAATGAATGATATTTACTGCATCTAGAATGGAAGTTCACAAGTAACAATTATGTTTAGTTCCTTCAGAAAAAAAAAAGATGTTAAATTTGTCAGATTATCATCACAAGTCCATGTTAGTAGTTATACTTGATAGATTTACATACATGTTTTGGCCCTTTATTTGGGCTACTTTTATTTGGCCCTTTTATTTGTATGAAAGCTATGCCATTCTATGTCAAGTACTTTATTGTTTCATTTGTCTATCTATCTTATCTTTTGAGCCTCTTTTATTTAGGGAGAAGATCTTATTTATGGCTTATGTGGAGCAATTGATGAAGAAAAAGATCCTCGATGCTTAATGCTTACCTTCCATCTTGTAAAATCTGCGGCATGCTTATTTCCAGATCCATCTGGTCCTTTTGCAAGCTTTTCTGCAGATCTCTTTGCGATTCTAAGTCAATATTTCCCTATTTACTTCACTCATGTAAGTTTATTGAAACCTTTTTTAGAATGAAGTTTATTGAAATAACCACATTAGTTGATCTGAGTCTCATCAATTTGAAATTTATTAAATGTTTGATGTATAGGTAACTATAGGTATAGAGCATCCCATTCTGCACCCTGTATAGAACATCCCCTTTTTTGTTGTTCAACTGGTATAACAGTCATGCACTGTGATCAAAATCATAGTTAACTCATAAAACTGATAAGTATATAGTTACCAGATTAGTCTGACAGCCCAAACCGATACTTAAGGACAAGAAATTGTGACTGTTGGATTAATCAAGTAAAAAAATTTGATAATGATCATTGAAATTTTTGTTCTTCTTGACCACAATCAAGCATTATTGAACTCATAAGACAAACTGATGGATGATCATTGAATTAATCATATGGCGAAAAAATAGTTCTCATGATAATGAGTGAATTAAAAAGCTTTGAACAAAAAAATTGTGATTGTTGGATTAATTTCTGAAGGGTGACTTTTGGATTAATGAGTAAGTAAAAGGGTTTGATAGTGATCATTGAATTATCATTGTTCATTATCACGATCAAACTCATCATTTAACTCACAAGCAAGGTTATCATAAACTCGATATTTCTCTATCTTACAATCTTACTACTATTAACCCTCTTACCATCACATGATCTAACTCAAGATCTTTATGACCTTTGTAAGATCTTTAATAAACTTCCGCGATCTTCGATCCTTAGACCCTCTTACAATCTTGGTTAAATTCAATCTTGACAATCTTGCTCATAAGACAAATTGATAAATTCCCTATCAGAAAAACGAGGCTGATAACTGCCCAGCATGGCTTCTGGCAACACTGTTCTTTTTTCTTGTTCAAGTTTTTTTTTATCATCCATAATTTTTATGATATTTTACCATCACACCACCCATTACTTACATAGATGTTTGATGAACTGAGCACCATGAAAGGTCTTATTCTTTTTTTTCTCAATACTTTTGTTTGTATCATGAATATATGGCTTTACTTACCAAGGTGTTTCATGAACTGAGCAAATGTTTTTTGTTCTGTGTTCTTGTTCTCAATACTTTTGTTTGTATCATGAATATATGACTCTTTGAACATATCATTAACCCTGTTCACTGATGATGTTGATTTACAAGTTGTTTGCTTCAATTTAATAAGAAAAATAATTGGTCTGGAATCCACCAGAGTCACCTTGGAATCCACCAAAGTTCTTCGGAATCCATCGTGAATCCACACGATAAAAGAACACCAAGTTCAATTGAGAAAATATTCAAAGTTTGCTTTTTTCATATCAAAATAACTCTTGTTTAGAGTTTGACCGTAACGAAAAGATCTAAAATAACCAACAAATCATCCTAAGATAAAAAACGAGAAACTAGATAACAATAATCCTAACTAATAAAATCTTTTAGACTAAACCTCAATCATGAAGTTCACTAGTTGTTGCATCTAGTGTGACCTTTTTCAGTCTGTTTTATACAAACATGCAACATCTACTCTCTATTTGTTGCTACTTTCACATATGATTCTTTTGTTAAAAGGATGCTTGATAATACTTTAACTAGCATGTGGTAAAGATGTTTTGTGCTTCTAAACTATGGATGACTGTGGGTGTTTTTTCCCTTGTATGTCAAAGAGAGGAGTTTTTGGTGCAATAGCTTATGATTCCTAAACCCTTATTCTTTTCTGCAGCCAAAAAGTGATAGTTTGGAGGTAACACGTGGCGACCTTTCTACATCACTCATGGTATGCTTTTCTTTCTTTTTATCCTTCATGGCTTGCTGAGAGGTTATCAGGTATTCTTGGGATATGAAATCTATGTTCTTTCTTATAGATGCATCAACAAGTCGTGTTTCCAACAGTGGCTAGGTTGACTTATTCTTTACATCATTATTCAGAAATTACCAAAAGAGATGATTTAGGGTCAAGGTATACCAGTCAAAAATCGATAACTGCATCTCAAACTTATATCCCTTTTATAGGTATTCCTTGGCAAAAACGTCATGAGTGCATATCTTTATAATATCATTATCAAACTTGGCATGGATTTCTAAACCGACAGTTATGATTGACACAGCCACATTTCATTAAGTTAGTGGGTCCTTTTTGCAACTTCTTAACTTTGTTTTTTTCTCTGTTTAAACTTGTGTTTTCTTTTGTAAAAAAAATGTTCTGAGTCAATTTCTTCTATATTCTCTATTGTTTGTTGTCTGCTTGGTGTCTTGCAGTATGCCTTCACTTCAACCACGTATCTTGAGCCTTTTGTCATTCCCTTACTGCTTGAAAAGCTTTCCTCCTCTCTTCCATTAGCAAAGGTTTGCAATGTCATCTTACAATTCATTTTCTCTTTGGGATTATATAATGAAATTTAAGATCAATATTGCATCTTTTGTAGATTGATTCTTTGAAGTATCTGAACAATTGCATTCAGAGTTATGGTTCTGATAAGATGATCAAGCATGCTAAAGATATTTGGTACAACATAAGAGATGTGATTTTCAAGTTTCCTCCTGAGAGACCATCACTGTTAAGTGCAGATACAACTGGAGATTTGTCATCTGATGAATATCAAATTGCAAAGGAAGCTATAAATTGCTTGAGAACTGCTATGCTGCACTTAAATTTGGATCAAGTTTCCTTTTTGAATTTGATTATTGAAGATAAAGACATTAAGATGAATTTTGAATTGGTTAGCAAGGAAATAAGTGACATGCAAACAGGTACTGAAATGGAGAATAAAATGAACGCACTTGGAGTTATCTTGTCTACTGCATCAAAGGTGTCCATGAATTGCTGTACCATTGTGTTCCAAAAGTTCTTTCCTTGCTTGATGGATGTCTTAGGAATTTCGTCAAACAATTCATCCACTGGTGTGGCATTACCTGATGGGTCAAATTTTGGAGCACTTTATCTTTCCATTGAGCTTCTAGCCTCGTGTAGAGATTTGTCTTTGGTCTGCCGAGAGTTCTCCAATGAAGTTGTCTCAGAACCAAATAGCTGGTTTTGTGTTCTTAAAAGATTCTCTGGTCCATTATGTTATGCCCTTGGCTCAGTTATGGGAGTGGTTGGGAATTCTATCCTCGTAAAGAGCAAGGTTGAACGGGAACACTTTCCATATGCAGGTAGCATTTTGCATCTCCTGTTTGTCCTTTTAAATGACATGCGAAATAACTTGTGGACTGTACATTCAAGCATGGTGCTCAAATAATTCTTAGTGCATATATAAAGTTCATGCTTAGTCTGATATCACTTATTCCTTTGTTTGCTCACATGGTAGATATATTCTGTTGGTCCTGATGTGACTTCTAATTTGTTGTTTGCAGTGAAGGGCTTGGAGATACTTGCAACTTTTCCAAGATCCTATGCACCAATATCTGAGGCTGTTTATAAAGAAGTTCTAGCAATGCTTATGGCAGTGATCACTGACAAATCTGATGCCACATCCTTGTGGAAGTTGTCATTACATGCCATAGTCCAAATTGGTTTATTTGCTGAAAAAAATCATGAGTTGGCAAAGGAAATGATCTATAATAAGGTTGTGGTTGAGCCAATTGTTTCTTTCCCTCAACATAAGGAGTTTACAATGGCTTTGGCATTGAAGCTAGGAGCAATGTCTGAAATTGGTGGTATAAAGACTTACATATTAAGAGTAATTCGTGCACTCGAAGAGGCTATATTTTCCAATTTGGAAGCTTGTGTATGTTTTAAATTCTTTTCTAATAATTGCATAATTATCCATGTGCTGAATTTTTGTGCAAAGCTTTTCCTGTGCTTTTGTAGATTAAAGGACATCTGGAAGCTGCTGAAGTTATAGGTCCTATTATTGAGTGCTACTCCAATCAGTTGCTTCCTCGGTATGAAGTAGATGCAGTCTTCATTAAGTCTTATGTATCATTTCCTTACATCATAGACACCTGAAACATTCATTTTAACAAGATTTTAACTAAGATTGATATATCCAAATGAAATTTTACTTACTCGCTTGGAACATATTTATAAACTTAGTCTTTCCATCTATATTTACTTCTTAAGACATTTCACAATGCATGAACAACCAAGCCCCAACGGCCGGGTGGACCAATCATTTATTCAGGATGGAACTACATTAAACAACAGAAGTAATGACTACTTGAACCAGGATCATTTTAATTTACTGACCTGCAGAATCTTTATTGATTGCATTTGGGAGGATTCAAAAAGCATGCTTTCTCCCACAATTTGGTATGAAGACAAGAAACCCTTTGAACTTCTTCAGGGAGTGATGATAACTTGCTCTCTAGAAAAATCCTTTGCCCAATGCTACTCCAAATGCAGCCAAAGTGAGGGTTGAAGTCTTTTTGAACACTTGGTGGTCGAGGAGGATAAAATAGTAAAGTGTCTGTGTAGTGTAGAGTGTAGATATATCTAATATCAATTGTCTTTCTTGGTATGTGGTTGTTTATATTATTTGATAACATTTTTTCTATTTTTATTCCCATACAAAATGGGTTCTTAATACAGGTACAACACTTCTGGTGGTTTTGAAGATGTTGCGATTCAGTTTTCTGACCGTATTTGGGATCTGGTTGGAAACATGCCAGTTTCTGTCAGTAACCTGATAACAACACAGGTAGATTTGTTGCATTATGCAACATTTTTTCTGTTTTATGCCCCTCCTATGCCAAAGTTATCATAATCTGGGAACATATAGATGACTTTCATTTTTAGTTAATCTGGTAAGTCTTAGCTATTCCAACTGAAGTTTTCTAGGTTCAGCTTGTTATTTCATGTGTAATATGGAAAATACGCTAGAATTGCCTGTCTGTGAATAGTAATATGTTTCGGTTTCAGGGTCTCCTTGATAAAGTAATGGTGACAATGAAGCTTCTTGTTCGAGATTGTACAGAGGAGGGACAATTTTTGATTTTACAGAAAGCTTACAGTATTCTATCATCGATGAATTTTTGCCATACAACTGATCTGTCGGCTTTTCCTTTATCCAAGCCAGAGGGATTTGGCTGCACACAAAATGTAGAAGTCCTATGTCGAGAGGAATGGATTTTATCTCTCTTTGCATCAATAGTTATAGCGCTTCGTCCACAAACACCTCTTGTAGATGTGAACATATTATTGAATTTGTTCATGGCCTTTCTATTAAAAGGATATGAATCGGCAGCTCAAGCTTTGGCTTCAATAGTGAACAAATGGCCTGGAAATGTTCAAAGCATACAGGTTCCAAGAGCTTATACATTAGACGAAGCAATGGAGTTGATTTTCGACAAAACCATTTGGGATGTAGAAAGATTTAGTCCTTTAAGAAAATGTGTCTTTCTGGAAAAAGAAAATTCTTTTATAAAATCAGTCATATTTGGGCTGGCATGGGTTGGAAAAGGATTGCTTATGAGAGGACATGAAAAACTGAAAGATGTCACAATGCTGCTTCTGAAATTCTTAGTTTCATGTGAAAGCATTGATGATAAATCATTGAAGCAGAGTGAATCTGGAGAGGCTGTTATGCCTGACATACATTTTCTTCTGGCAACATCAGCAGCTGATGCATTCCACATCATTTTGAGTGATTCAGAAGCTTGTTTGAACAAAAAGTTTCATGCTGTTATAAAGCCACTATACAAGCAACGGTTCTTCTCGATCATGTTGCCTATCTTGCTCTCTTCAGTCAAAGACACTAATTCCTCGTCAAGAAAGTAATTATTTTTATTTTCCTTAATGTCTACACGGTTTTGTTATCACATTCCATTTAGTTTGATAAATATGTTGATAATAGTCTTAAGCCACTACCATTTATGTTCATCTGAAGGATATTCCTCCTATTTATTTCACATCTTAGAGACATCCTGGACTTTTGTGACATTTATAAACTTTAATTTTCATGCTTCAGGCATATACCAAGTATCAAATAAGAAGGTAATATGGCAGAACCAATTATGTTGTCTTAGACACTGAGCAAATAAATCATAGCATATATGGGTCTAGAAGTGTAATGTCTTACTGCATGTACCTGCTTTCATTTATCATATCAATGTTGCTCAGTGTGTGACTAATCTCTAAAAAAAAGTTTGAGGTGATAGAATTGATTGAACAATGAGCCATATAGTAGATGAAGACCAATGCTTGGTCGGGAGCCGAAGACCAATGCGTTTTACATGTAGCATTCCAGCATCCAATATACAGGTTCTATAGTTTAAGTACAAAAAGGTAGCTCAATCTCTTTAAATCCAATGTGCGACACAGCTCGGGTGGAGCATATGATCCCAATAAGTCCAGTGATGAATGTTTTCCATGAACCACTAATTAGCAGTGGAAAACCAACTAGCTGCACTATCGTACCCTGTTGAATGATGGGTATTTTCTAGTTACCTTTCAGTTGTCAGAGTTAAACCATAGGATAATCTGTTTTATACTTACACGTGCATGAAAATGATACATTCTTAAATTTGAGTTTGGCAGTTGAGGATGGTAGTGTTTTGTTATATATGAACTGAAGCATAAATATATATGGATGATACAGTTAAATCATTCCTTTGTGCTGATATATATGCTGGATGCTTGTTCAACCAGCTATTTAAAATTAAATTAATATATGTCTCTCAATATGTTATCTTGGCTTCCTGTTGAAAACTATATGTTATCTTGCTTGTCACAGTTTGGCATAAAAACTTGGATAATGGTTCTTTAATGTTATCATTTCTTGGTTCCTTGAAGATGTAGGTTAATGGCACTTACCCTATTTATTGTTATTTTATCTGCAATATCTCAATATTCACAGTGGAGTAAATGATTTGCCGTAGTTTGTCAGTTGTATGTTCATTATATGGATATATCTTTTTATTTGAATAAAAGGATATTATGTTGCTCTATTATCTATTTTGAACTATAATTACCTTAAAACGGACATATCCAACCTTTTTGAATTTTCAGAGGGGTATTATATCGTGCTTTTGGGAACATTATTGCCAATGCTCCACTGGCAGCTGTAATCAGCGAAGGCAATAAGGTTGGTTTGGTCTTGGATATGCCAAAATTTCTTCTAATTTGATAGTGTTCCTTTAAATGAAATTCCCTAGTGATTTAGGCATGTTTTAGTTCAAGGTACATATCTGAGTTCAGTATATTTTCCTCTTCTGCAGATCATTCCTTTCCTAATGGATGCTTTAACTATATTGAGTCTAGACGCCCATACTAAAGACTTGACATATAACCTTCTTCTAGTTTTATCAGGGATTCTGATGCATGATTTTGGTAATAATATTCTGCCATTTATCTTTTGGGATTTTGAAACTTCCTTTTTGTTTTTAGATTTTAGCATTTTATTTTATGTACTACTGTGATAAACTTCTAAATATGAAACTCATTTCAATAAATCCTAAGTATCTTCATGTTTTCTATTCTATGGCATGCTTAAACAATCTCCATAGCTGCTTACTGCTTCTTAGGTCAAAGATAAAAAGTCTTGAAGAACATGCTCACTCTGTCGTTTTCCAAGAGATTCTCCCCATTGTTATTTCTTAATTTTGATGCAAATGCATGCATCTTTACCTGTTTGCCTCCTAGTTTCATGCTAACCAGGATTTCATGATGTTAATTATCATTCGAAATTTATGTTAATCTCAACATGTATCTTGATGAATTTGCATATTTAGATGCATAAGAGATCAGCAAGGATATTGCATGATTTTCAGATCATACATTGGATATTATCTATTGTATTCATGCTTCATCTGGAAAGTTTTCCTTTTCCTCTCCGGCACTGCCTAGGTGCATAATTATGCGATTTAAGGGCATGTTTGTTTAGCTGTAATTGCATTTACATGTAAAACCAACTACTGTAAATACAAAATATATGTTTGGTTAGCTGTAATTGTAACTACTGTAATGTAACTACAATTACTGCATTGGAAATTGTGTGGAAAGCCATTTACATGTAAATGTATTTACATCAGAAAATAAAAATAAGAAAAATAAAAATAAATGAAGAAAAAATAAAAATAAAATAAAATAATATTTTAAATCTTACTTGTATTTCATTTAATTAAATTTTTTATTAATATATACTAATATTTTATTTTATAAAAATAAGAAAAATAAAAATAAATGAAGAAAAAATAAAAATAAAATAAAATAATATTTTAAATCTTACTTGTATTTCATTTAATTAAATTTTTTATTAATATATACTAATATTTTATTTTAACTAAATATTTACATCAATTTTTTATTATCAACCAAACAACGTAATTCGTTTTCCAGAATTTCATTTACATCTATCCAAACTTAGGAAAAACAACTACTGTAAATACAAATCATATCAAAATTTTCAACTACAATCATTTACATTCCGGAATTACAATTACGTCAAACCAAACTACCCCTAAGTAAAATTGCACATACCTGTAACATAGTAACCGACCTGATATAATTGTACTGAATTTCTAATTTCATGTGTATATGAGGATGATCCAACCTATTAGTTCTCTGAGCTACATCATCATCACTATCACCATTCACCACTATCCTACATTGTTGCATCATCTCAGTTAAGAATATAGAATGACACTCTTTTCTTCGAAGTTAGAACAACAAATATGTTCTGCTAGGTTTGGAATCAGTATCGTTTTGCTTTATTATTCTCCTATTACTATTATCAACATCTTGTTCATTTTGTGCTTGCAGGCAAAGAAGCCATTGTGGATAATATTAATACTGTTATAGACAACCTTATCCAACTCACTTCCTGTCCCCATATGATGGTAAAGTCTTCTATGATGAACATTTTTAATTATATATTTGTTTGAATGCTGTATAGTTGGACCTGATTTATCTGTCTTTTGGGTTCCAAGATAGTTGCCTTTCTTACTTATATGTAACATATAGCTTCAATGTTTAAAGTATTCTTCATTGTGTGTTTTTAGCTTGTTCGTGAGACTGCAATTCAGTGTCTTGTTGCTATGTCAAGTCTTCCTCATACAAGAATATACCCGATGAGACCAAAGGTTATATTCATTTTTTTAATCTTTTCATAGTGTTATTTGCTACATTCATTTTCTCAGTTGGTTTGCTTCCAACTTTCTTCTTTGTGAACTCTTAAAAATATTTAGTGTAGGTTCTTTGAGTTGTTTCAGTAGCACTTGATGATTGCAAAAGAGCTCTTCATCAATAAGTTTCTTTTTCTTTGTGAAATCTTAAACACATTGTGAATATTCATTTAGGTTCTTCGGGCTGTTTCAGTAGCTCTTGATGATCGAAAAAGAGCTGTTCGTCAGGAAGCGATAAGATGTCGGCAAACATGGTATGGAACATAAACATTATAAAGTTATATAGTTCATCCTCATTTCCACTCATAATTTGATCATGTTTTCCATGTTGTTCATTGCTACATCAATAGGGCTTCCATTGCATCAAGAAGCCTGCAATTTTAAGGAAACCCGAAAGTCAGTTGAAAGATTGGGAATTGCATGACAGGTTCCACCTTCGATTTGATCTTGCATACAAGCCATATAATTATTTTTCTTTCCATAAAAACAAAGCTATCATATTCTTTTTTCTCGTCTTCTGCTTCACAGTCAATATGTTCATGAAAATTGATGTTAAAAATTTGACCAAGTATAGGTGATGTACGCCAGGAAAAGGTCAGGAAAGAAAAAGAGAAATGATAAGCCCATTATGCCACTCAACCTGGGTCGCTGACACCTTTCAAAACTATTAATCGCGGAATCACTCACATAACCAAGCCTAAAGCTTGATTGAAAGCAAGAACACACTTGCAAATAGAAGCTAAAACTCAACCAAGATGTTGGTCTTCATTTCATTCATATTTATAGATATAACATGATTCTTAGTATGGCCCCAATATTTAATGCATGCAAGAATAAGTGCTAGAAGACTCATGGGTTACTACATTACTAGAAAAAAAAGCAATTAAAACAATGGAAATTACTCATTAACTAAACCACTCATTGCCAGTTTCCTGAGAAGTTCAAGGGCCATGTTTCGTTATGGCTTGAAGAATATTTTGATGTCATTCTCTGGCATCATTCCCCTCCCTTTGAAAATAGCTCAATGTAGAGCTAAATTCCGTCATAAGAGTTTCATTTACCTCTCAAAAAAAAAAAAGAAAAATCAGAGGTTCATTGCCTTTCTTATGCTTCGAGATCCATACATCTCTGTAATCTGACTTCTCCGTTCAGTTTTTTTTTTTTTGAGGAAAATGAAGGATGATTAACCAGAATGTTAATCACCCACACGTAGAATTATTTCATTGATAGCAAAGGTTTAGAGTATTACATAAGGAAAGGAAAGAAGGATAGATAAAGAACATCTCTAAGCTAAGACTCCTTGGTGAGATAAGTTGCATGGGCCAGGATATTCTCGATGTAGCAGCAGGCTCCCTGGAAAATTACCATGTTTCGCTGCAACCAAAGTGCCCAAAGTGTTGCGAAAATTTTGAACCTTGCCTTCCTGGCCTGTAGGTGACAACAGAAAGATGTAGAGCCTCCTCTCCTGAAGGATGTCCAGAATGCTTTCTCAGATTCACAATTCAGCCAAGTAATACGAGCTTGGATCCAGGTTTCCTTGGTGATAGGACATTTGAAGAAAAGATGATTTGTATCCTCGACCCTGCCAACACAAAGCTTACAATCAGAGGAAGCCCCTGGCTGCCACCGGGCTCGGTATGAGGCAGTGAGGATCCTCCTTCGACGCAGCAGCCAAATGAAAATTTCGATCTTTATTGGGACTTTAGTTTTCCAGATGAGACGGCAATCAGTCACCAGATTAGGATCGTTCATTTGCAGAGCTCCTCGTGAGATGTTATAGGCCTGTTTGACAGTGAAATGTCCTATCGACCAGATCCAGCTTTCAGAAGTAGATGGCCGCAAAGAATATGCCGCAATGAGGTTCAAAAGGCTGTTAAGGTCATCGAAGCACTGATCGGATAAGAGAGCGAGAAAACAGGGCACCCAACAGTTTCCATCCCAGATGTTGGAAAGGGTAGCATTCTGATCACAAGCCAGAGTGAAGAAGCGAGGATATAAATTCGTTGAGGAGCCAGTCGGTTGCCAATTGTCGTGCCAAAATGAGAAAAGGTTTCCCGAGCCAATATTAGGAGCAAAGAAAGACTTCAGCCTAGGGGAGATCTGAGAAATACTGCGCCAAAAGGAAGAGTCACCGCACTGAAGCTGGAAGCGGATATCCCAAGATAGCGTCTGTTCATGAGTAGCAGCAACAAGGGAGGAAAGGAGGTCGTTTATTGATCTCGTTACTCGGCAGATCCATTTGCAAAGAAGGGCATCGTTTAGGTGTCTAAGATCCAGAAACACCCAGACCCCCTTGCAATTTTGGTTGTCAAACAGAAGACCAGTCGACAGAAAGTGCAGAGTTCAGAAGAATCAATCTGCCTCCACGTGAGAGAGATTTGGCTTTCAAGCCCTCCAATTTTGCTCCATTCTAAGAATTACCGGTATCCAGTCCTTGGGTCCAGTTAACCAAGATTTGAATGTAGTTTTTCAAGCCTTGTCGTAATGCTCTGTCCAAATATTAATAATTTTAATGGTTCAGGTTATGGCATCCATTCTTAAATTCGATCCCCCGTTTTAGATTTTATCTTCCATTCATATTCTGAACTATTCATTATTTGATGGTAAATGACACTAGTGTTCAGCCTCCAACTATCAACCTTCTTCGGTTTTGAAGGAGCTAGCACAATACAATGGCTATAATAGCAATAACGTTCCCTTTTGACGACAATTCTTGAATTTGTTTTTCTAACTCAACTGATTCCATCATGGTATTTATAGTGAGGAAATCAAGAAATGTAACATCATGAATAAAGTTAATTTGTGTTGAGTTTCACAAAGAGTCACAAACTGCTGAGGAGTTCTTTAGATTGTAAATAGTTTAATGCATTTAGCAAGGTTTTAGTACTTCGAGAACTTCGTTATCACCTTTTGGACATCTCCTAAGGTTGTTGAAGCATAAACTTCTTTTTCTCTTTGTTCTGCTCAAAATCCTTATAAGATAGGAGTCTAATAGAATTCATAGATATCACATTGACGGGTGCATCTTGCAAAGGCTGCGAACAAACTCTACTCCATTCTTGACAAAAGTAACTATTCTTCTTTCCATTGTGATGAACATTCTATCTGGCGGTCATGATTTACATATGCAAGTTTATGCCACAAGACAACATTAGTGTCCATCTGCACCTTTTGCCTTTTTGTGGTCAATTTGGTTTCAGCATAATAGATGCATTTTTCAAGGGGAAAGATGTTTTTTTAAAAAGAAGTCAAGGGGAAAGATGGCATGTTGAAAACATTGTCACTTTAACAAGGAAGACACTTCGTACCAGGCATAGAGAATGGGTTCCGAATATATTATTCCTAAGATAACGATCATCTTCTTGAACAATGATAACATGTCAAATGACGAGACTTTCAACATCAAAATTGGATTGATAATTATCTTGTTCCATATTTCCATCAAAACTTTCATCATAAACATGATCTTGTTCTTCCTCTTCGAGATGATTCACTTATCTTTCTCTTTTGGGCATTCATAAGAGATTTCGATTCTCAAATCACCATACCGAGAGCATTTTCCATCAAAATGAGGCTTAGGAAACCAAGTTGGTTGGCACAGATGGTTAGCGGGTTTGTGGCCCGGGTTGAGGGACCAGAAGCTAGTAGCCTCGAGTTCGAGCCCCAGAGTCCCCAATTTGGTCAGGATTTACCTTCGCCGCGCCCTTCCGAACACTGGATTAGTCGGGTGCTAGTAGCCCTGGGCACCAGTGGGGTTCTACCCATAGACCCCAAAAAAAATGAGGCTTAGAGGATTTGATGACAACATGATAGATTTGTCATTTATACTTTAGATCTTCAGCCTTTGTTTGGAATTCCACTTCTTTTTCTCTCATCTTCTAGTTTCATTTGATAAGCTTCTTCACGAGAATGAAAAGAATGCCTTATAATTCCACTTCTCAAATTGATCAAGGCGACAATATATCTTGCCACTAGTTCATTCATCCAGTTTCGTTGAGGTTGTAATGACTGCAAAGTTTGTAGGATTGCTCCATGTATTCAACAACTGATTTATCACCTTTTTGTGTAGTTGATAAAACTTTTGTATAAAGTCAGCTAATAGTCAGCTGGCAAGAACTTGTCAAATTTCAACGTCATGTGTCCAAGTGTTGACTCTTGGGGGACCTTTTTTTTTATGAGAGAAGGAAGGATGACTACTAGGTTAGGTAGTCATCCATATTGTATTAGAACTATGCAAGTGCAAATGTACAAATGTGTTTTACAATGGTAGCACAAAAAGAAAGGGAAGAGGTCCCAAGAGGACGCTCTACAGAAACAAGCTATCCCTCCCCCCACTCACGCCTCAAAAAATCAATGTGGTTTACTATGTTCTCAATGTAACATCTCTCTCCCCTAAAACTAGTGCGGTTGCGTTGTAACCAGATGGCCCAGATGACTGCAAAAGATGTCCGCCAGGGTTGTCTCCACTCGTCACCGCCTCGGATAACTAGTGAGTGTAAAGAGTCCCAAAAAGCCTCTACCGATGATGAGATGATGTCTGTATGTTGTACCCGTCTCCATACCTCTGTGGCGAGGGAGCAAGAGAAGAATAGGTGTGTGATGCTCTCCTCCCCCGTCCCACATAGAG
>LTAE01002398.1:6794-18907 GCA_001647135.1 Pontederia paniculata | reverse complement strand
TTGCCCTCCCTCAGCCAAGTCTGTCGAGAGCGTTGCCTCCACTGGATCTCCACCTTGTCTTCCAAAAGAATCACCTGTTGATGATGTCTTCTCTCCTCGACCTCGACAAGGGTGAGGTCGTGGGAGTCCTCCGTCCGGTCGAGTCTCAGTATAGCCGCCAGAGCCTCGGATCGGCGCTGCTGCCTGTCCTCCCGTATCTATCTATGGTGCATCTTGAGGAAATCACGCAGTGCTGATAGACGCACTGCTAGTGTCCTAGTCGCCGAATCAGATGGTGGGATACGATGCCACTAGTCAATGACCAACTGTTTGAACCCATCCTCTAGGAGCTAGGAATGCTCGAAACGAAAATATGATCCCATGCGTGAGCCCTCATTGGACAGCCACATGAGACGTGTGTGGTCAGAGAACAGCCGCTCCATAGCTTGGACATCAGCTAGCTGGTGTGCCTCAGCTAACTCCATGGAACCAAGGAACCTGTCCAACCTCGAGCGCGCAGAAGGGGATGCTGTGCTCCTCCATGTTAATCTACAATTCGTTGCTGGAAAATCCAGTAACGATTGTGACTCAATGAAATCTCGAAACTCCGTCGCTCCAGAGTCCCTCCCCCTCCTCAAAAGTGGGTGATCCTCAGTGTCTAGAGTGACATTGAAGTCGCCGCCAACCAGCCACCGTGTCTCTGGAAGGTGGGATCTGACCTGACGAAGCTCCTCCCACATCGTAGTCCTTAGTGACGACATCAGAGGGCCATAAGCACAAGAAATGAGATACTGATGCTCGTTGGCCCGATGCTGCACGTGTATGGAGGTAGAAAACCTATCACTCCATGACCGAATGAGGTCGAAACGGTCGGCCCTCCATCCAATGGTGCAGCCACCCGATCGCCCCGTGGCAGCTAAAGCGAGGCGACAAGTGAGCCAGGAACCGCCTATCTGAGCCCATGTGACGTCATCACAGTCTGCTAGCTTCGTCTCTTGCAGTAGGATTATGTCCGTCCTCCACTCCCACAGATATCGGCCTAGAGTCCGGCGTCTCTCCGCTTCGCCAAGGCCTCGCATGTTCCATGTTAAGACCCTCATAAAGACACCAATCTCGACCCCCTGGTAATGGACCTCGTGTACTACGGTTGGACTGTAGCAATCGGATCTGTGACGCCTCTGCAACCACCTAGACCTCCTCATCAGTGCGACCCGGGAGGATGGGAGCCAATTCTGTAGGTGCGGATCAGCCCCGAGACGGCTGTCAGTGTCTACGTTAGTGCATGGAGGGAGGCATGCTGTGGAGTGGGAGAGTGGGGTGGGAGTGTCCTGGCTGTTCGCCGGCCTCCTGTGCCGACTCCGGCGCTGGTAGTGGCGAGGCCGCTCGCCGGACGGCCTCATCGGAGTGTCCTCCTCAGGTGTCGGCTGATGGAGAGGGGTGGTGGGGAGTGGGGATGCCGGGGTTTGATTTTGGGTTGGGTGCAGGTAGGTGTTTGGTTCTGGTGGGTTTTGAGTCCGGACCACATGGAGTTGTGTCCGGATCGGGTGGGTGGTTCGGGCTGGTTGCAGGTGAGAGCGTGTCGTATGGAGCTGGGCTAGGGTTGGAGTTGAGTGTATTGAGGTTGAGGCATTCTGAGCTACTGTTGCTGACCACGGCGCGGAGACTATGAGAGGCGGCGGTGACGAGGATTGGGTGGGAGGCGGTGGGTGTGAAAAGGATGGTCCTGCAGCCACCGTGGGAGCCTTTCTCACGTGGGGGTTGGTTGGTCGCTTCCCTTCTGGATGAGAGCGTGTCGTATGGAGCTGGGCTAGGGTTGGGGTTGAGTGTATTGAGGTTGAGGCATTCTGAGCTACTGTTGCTGACCACGGCGCGGAAACTATGAGAGGCGGCGGTGATGAGGATTGGGTGGGAGGCGGTGGGTGTGAAAAGGATGGTCCTGCAGCCACCGTGGGAGCCTTTCTCACGTGAGGGTTGGTTGGTCGCTTCCCTTCTGGATCGAAACCCCTCCTCGGAGCCTGCATACCACACACAATCATCCGGTGACCCTCCCCTCCACAACAAAGGCAGCGTTCTGGATATGTACAGTGGTGTACCAGGTGGCCGGGGGCGTCTACACCTGAAACAGATCCGTTCCCTTGAGGTTGCTGGCGGGCGAAAGATCTCTGTCCATCCCCCCTTAAGTGGACGCTGCCTTGTCTTCATAATAGGAGAGGGGAGGTAAAGCAGGAAAGGAGTTCGCCGGAGAGGGTGGCCAGGAGGAGAGGAGAGAAAGGAAACAGCGTGGTGCACGGGCGGGAGGGGAGGTGAGGTCGATGAGAGGTGATCAGGAGGGAGCAGGCAGGGGTTGTGCAGGGATGAGAGGAAGTTGCTGGAGAAAGTGATCAGGAAGGGAGAAGAGGAAAAGCAGGGGTTGTGTTAGCCGGAGATGGTGGTCAGGAAGAGAGGAGAGAGCAGGCAAGAGGTGTGCAAGGAGGAGAAAAGTTCGCCCTGCGACATGGTGAGGACCCGTTGAGAGATCTCCGTCACCCTGCGACATCTCCAGGTCGGAACGAGCGCCAGCCAGCATGGGTTAGGGAGTGGAGGGCTCCTCGTCACCTACCGCGGCAAGCTGCCGGCGCCCGGCGACGGAGGAGGCGTCTAGGGTTCAGCGACGGAGCTCCAACGCGACCTCATCCCACGTCTTCCGAGCTCAACTTCTTTAATATTTTTTCTGACAAATAATTGCATGCCCTTTTAGTTTTGTGGCTACAAGTTATACCTTTCTTTCTTCATAGAAGTTCTCCCACTCAGAGAAGTTCAAGTGAAGCAATCCAATCACAATAATCTTAGAAACTTAATTTATCTTCAAAATCAAGAACATTGACTTGAAGACTTTGATCGCTTCCTTCAAGAGCTCTTCATGCCAAGCTCGAAGTACGATTGATACAAATAAGAATCCCCTTACAGGATTGCTTCTTCATATATATAGATATAAGATCTATGAAGTGATAATGAAACCTTATGTCTAGAGACCGACCAGATAATATGCAAGACTTCAAGTTTTCTGGAGACTGACTAGAGCCACGTAAGTGTCTTGATGATACAAGTTTTGCAAGTGAAAATGGTGGTAGGGTGCGAGGATCCGTAGAATTTGTAGAATTTGCCTTTTTTTCCTTTCAACTTTGAAGACAGAGAGAAGATTGGGAGGGGGGNGGGAGGGGAGCCTGTTTGTCTCTTCTTTACTATTGATGTTGCACTATGGTGTATTGCTCATTATGTCTATACTGGTCCATATTGGACTACTTTAATATTAGGTATGGGTCATTTCATCCACACGATAATGGTTTTGGTGGCACATGATTCTGGTTTCTTGCTAGAATGATGTAATACAGAAATCGATCCACACTATTGATGCACTAAAAATGCATGGCTAAAATCCAAGGTAATGATACTAGAAATTTTATCGTGGTATATGCGTGTTCGGTGTGCACAAGTACTATGCCTAAATTTACCATTCCTTTATCTTTTATTATCTATCCTTTCAAGTGCTAGGGGAAATTGTCTTTCATATGATTTATGGAATATTTATGTTGTGATCAAGAATGTAACAAGGAAGTTGGTTGCCTTTCAGGAAAGCAGTTCCTGAATGAACTTGGCTCCCGGAATAGCTCCCATGCTGCTTGGCTGGCCACTGATCGGGGAGATGGAACTCTTGAACACCACAGAATAGCTCGCATTCTGCATAGGTCTAACATCATAAACTAACAGTAATAGGCGGAAATTGCATGACAGTTGTATATAAATTAAAACTGGGGCATTTTTGGAGCGCCTGGAATGAAAAAGACTTGTGGTACAAGAACTTGTGTTCTATTTATTTCAATGTTTTATACTACCGACTACCTGATGCAAATGCAGTTTGTAGAGGATCAATTGTATACAATTTTGATGAAGCAACTTAGTCTGTAGTGGCCAAATCTATATCTAGTTGTTTCTTCGTTTTGCATTATATCATGGTGCAATATTTTATCGTGATGGCAAGGAATTGTATGGATTATTAAGTTTGATGTTATAATGGCAATTGCTAGGGTTTTAATATTCTTCTTTTCTTTTGTGTTAAGCCTGAATTTTAAAAGAATTGAAATTGGATAACAAATTCGGTTTTTATAGCACGGGAATAATAATGACTCGAAAGAATTTCATCAAACACAATACCAGTACTAACTTCAAATCAGTAATGGAAATTTGTTCGAGCAGCAGAAAACTGATAATGGAAAATGAGAGCTATGAGCTACTTTTAGGGTTATTTTTTGGTTCTTACTGAACAAGTGAGAATGTGTAGACTCAACTATTAAGCTTGGTTTATCATATTTGTTTAGAATTTCGTGATGAAAATTCGTAGTCGTAGAATCAAAGTATTCACATTTCATGGCTATTCAAGTTATCAGCATTATATTGTGTTAGGATGCTTATTGCCGGTCGGAAAATCACTACTGTCACTTTATAAGTAGTTCTTCAGGTTTGTCTACTCTTCGTTTGGGTAATCTGTAATAAACTATTCCATCAAATGTTTACAATGTTCACCAACGTAAGTGGAGTGATGAGCAGCTCTCGTTTTAACTCGTAGAATATTTTAGTTAAGAATTTTGTGCATTATAATTAGGTGTACAATTCAAAATGATGCAACGATGAAACAATAATTCTGATGACAATAAAAAACAATATTTACATATTTTTTTCTATTGTAGAAAATCAATTTTCGGTAGCATATTGAAATATGTAACACGTAAGCTTTAATCTCCCAATTTACTTCTATCACGTTTTCATCTCCCAATTTATTTCTATTTTGGACCTCCAACTTTTAATTATAACAAAATAATCCTAACTATCTACAATGCTCATGATAGGTTCCTTCTATCGAAGAACACCACTAATCGAGTTTACCTGAGGTGACAAGTGGCTTTAAGCTATCAGAATAAATCAAATTGATTTGTTAAATACATATTCCGATACTCCAACAATTTTAAAATCAAGAAAGAATAAATTTATAGATAGTTGAGAAATTAATTTGTTACAATTCAAAGCTCGGTGATACAAAACGAAATAATTTATGACAGATTGAACGCTTTAATATCAGCAGATAACTAGTGTTCATTAATAAAAAGGGACCTTGTAGATAGTTTAGGGACTAGTTTATTATAAACAAAAACTGAATGAAACAGAGATTTAAGTAGGTTGGGAGGCTATTTACAAAAAAAATATTCATTTTTTTCTATTTTGTGACACGTTCAGTGCAAATTATCGTTCGCCATCCAAGAATTGCTGTGCCCGCGCTGATTAGTCTTATCATCAAACTCAAAAAGCTTGTGATTTGTGAGCATGCACGAGTTACTTAAACTTTCATATAAACAAAACAGATGTAACTGAGAAAAATATTAGCAAAATAATAAAAAAATAATACTTTTTTTTGCATTTTCATTCACATGATTAAATCATAACTCGTCATGAAAATGTGACAAAATTGTCATATCCATCTACAATCACTAGGATCTCATCCAGAATATGTTGAATCGAGTAACCGATTGTTGCTTTAATGCCCCACACATGCACGAATCGATATTCGACACGCGTCGAGGCGACTCTCGAGACGTCACATGGACAATATATGATTGCAGCGGAAAACAATAAAAACTAGCAATAAAGCACAACGGAAATGATAAGTATAACTCCATATATTATCAGAAAGTACATAATGTTAACTTAGATATTAAGTTACATCCCTTGCCAAAAGGCTAACCATAATTTTGAGCTCGTAGCTCGTACAACAAACTCGATAATGGAAAATAAAAAAAATGCCTACTAATTGACCATACAAAATACTTGATTTGCCATGTGCAACCTTTTTGTCAGAACGGCGCCATTCATCAATACCTAAACCTGTCAGCCTACATGATCCAATGTAGAAAATAAGTTCTATGAGCTTTCGCCCATGTAAAATAATAAACAATATCGATAACAATAACAACAATGATCAATGAAATAACATGATCTCAATATAACAATGGACGATAATGATTAAGTTGTTATATCTTTGACTTTAATCAATTTCATATCGATAACAATAACTAACATGAACACTGGCTGATCGATCGACTATTATGGTGCCCTAGACCTCCGCTCGCACATCCACCGCGCCTCGCCCGCGGCACCCATTGCCGGCGGCGGCACCGTCTCCGGTAGCCCCTGCCGGCGGCGCCTATCCCGTCTCCGACATCCCCTGCTGGCGGCGCCACTCTCAACACAATACTAATCCCAGGCGGACTGATGCGTCGCAGGCCCCGAGCCACCGAGGAAGGCTGGTACCCGTACTCACCCTCCGCTCGCACGACCAGCCGAAATCTGAGATTCCCTCTCGGCGAACGCTGCTACAAATGCATGCAGGGTGGACACGTCGCTCGCCAGTGTTCCAAGCCCGTTCGATGCCTCAGATGTGGGGGAGATGGTCACCGCCGAGCAGAGTGTCCAAGGAGACCTTCACCGGACGCGACCTGTTCATCCGCTCCCCCTCCGAAGATCACGACCTCATCTTCCCCCCTTCCCCCTGGCGGCCACCATTCCAGGATGCAAAACGGTGTCCATCCCGTGGACGGCGGAGCTGCAGGCGTCGGTCGATTTCTTGAAGGGATGCGTCATAGGCGAAAGACTGGGACGCCGCCGGACCTGGTCAAGCTCCGAGCAACGATCGTGGCTGCGATTGGACCAGCGAGTCCATTCCACCTCAGTAGGTGTCTCCGAGGCTGTGGTTGCTCGTTCCGGCGTCGCCACAGCAACGAGAGAAGCTGCTCGAGACCCCGTCTAGCATCGCCCCAAACACCAATGTTCACTGGCGCGAGTGGCAACTGTCCAAATGAGCGACGGTGGTACCGCCACCGACGAAGCTTACCTTCCAGATGCGAGGCCTCCCTCTTCATCTCATCAGGCCGGAGGTCGTCGCAGCCATTGCCAGGAGCTTCGACACTCCCACCGCCATTGCCACCCCCGTCGTCGGCTCCCCAGACATGGCAGCAGTGTCGGCGGAAGTGGAGATGCAGGGGAGCACCTTACCACCGCCATCGGTGATTCTGTAGGCAGGTGGCACATCTGTCCTCATCAAGCTCCAGCTGACAACTCGAGCGGCGTTATGGGCCGAGGTGGCGAGGCAACATGCGCCGACGACCTCTAGGCGACATTACGCACCAGGAGAAGCAGCAACGCGGCGGGAGGTTGAAGACGATTCTGGTACGAAGACACGTGTCAACTCCAGGACAGAAAATGGAGCTGAGCGCACCCAAAGCCGCGATCGCGCCTAAACCGCACTCAAGCTCCGCCATGTCCGCGCTTGATAGCAACCCAAATCCACCAACTCAAACCCTAAGGCAGTCGGATCAAACCCAATCACTTTCACCACTATTAACGGCTGAACCCATCAACATCAGGCCCAATCGGACGCGGGAGGGGAGTGACGCGCGGGATCATCGCTCGTCGGTCATCCTACCCGAATCCGATGACTCGCAACTGCCGGCGATCCTGCGACGGCCGGCCAGCGCCCCTCATCTACCCTCACTGACACATCTCTCCCCTTTCCTCCTCCACATCGGCACTCAGCAGTTGAGCTCATCACCACCAGCCGACACTCTGATAGCGGCGTCACAACAGCTCGACCCATTGGGAGATCCGGCATCCCCTCAGGAGGGCGAGCTGCCCACGGCGTCGCCTCTAACACGCTGCTACCATCGCAGGAGCCAGCAATTCTAGCAGTCGGCATCGTCGTCGGCGCCCCCATCGCAGGAAACGGGCCAACAGACGCTGCACCCCAGAGGACTACCGCTTTACGCCAGGTGGAGGACACGCCATAGCCACATGACCCTTTCCTCGGGAGGGGCCCGGAGGAGGTCTTAGCAGTGGCGTCGGCAGCGGATTTCCGTCTTACCCATCGGCACTCAATAGATCGACCGGCAGGAGAGGGGCCCAGGAGAAGGAGGTGGTCTTTGAATGAAGATTATCACATGGAATGTACGGGGTTTGGGGATCCGGGAAGAAGATGGACCCTAAGTCGCTACCTAAGAGAATGGGAAGCGGAGATGGTACTTTTGCAGGAGACCAAGTTGACTGACTGCTGTTAGAGGACGTGGGCTCAGATTGGCGGTCAACATATGATGGGATTTCCGACCCTCCTAGCGGTGGGCAGATCTGGCGGTTGTATTATCGGGTGACGCACCGACCTGTATACTCTAGAGGATTCCTTGACAGACAGGTTCTGCTTGACGGCCATTTCCGTACACTATCCGACGACAGCACCTACTTAGTCACATGTGTCTATGGACCTTGCTCGGCGTCCCTCCGAGACAGCATGTGGNTAGGTCTGTTCTGCTTGACGGCCATTTCCGTACACTATCCGACGACAGCACCTACTTAGTCACATGTGTCTATGGACCTTGCTCGGCGTCCCTCCGAGACAGCATGTGGGAGGAGCTCAGTGGGGCCCCAGCCCACCTCTCTCATGCATGGTGGCTGATTGGGGTGACTTCAATGTCACGCTGGACATTGACGACCGCCCAGGAGGAAGATATGGGAGAAATGCTGGGGCCTAACAGTTCAGAGACTTCATTGATTCGCAGTCGTTGGTCGACTTTCCGGCCTCGAACTGTAGGTTCACATGGAGGAGAACCGCTGCACCACGAGCTCGCTCGAGGATCGACATGTTTCTTGGGTCGGTTGAGCTAGCAGAGGCACACCAGATGGCTGATGTCCAAGCACTCGATCGACCATTCTCGGACCACACCCCTCTAATGTGGCGGTCAAATGAAGGTCAGTCTTTGCGGTCTATGTTTCGATTCGAGCGATCCTGGTTACTAGAGGAGGGCATCCATCAACTAGTGGCAGGACACTAGGGGAGGATCCCAACCGCGGATACGGCAGCTAGGACTCTGGTAGCGCGCCTGGACGGCTTACGATCGCACCTCCGGACATTCCGACGGGAGATCCGGGAAGCCAGGGATCGGAGGAAGGTGGAGGCTCTCGAGGTTATAACTCGCCTTGATCGGGCGGAGGACTCACGACATCTCACTCCGCCTGAGGTGGAGGACCGCCACCGAGCGCAGTGGACCATCCAGATGGAGGACAGGAAGGTGGAGACAGAGTGGAGGCAACGTTCCCGGCAGACCTAGCTCCGGGAGGGCGACACCAACACTTGATTCTTCCACTTGTACGCGAGCTCCCGCCGGAGGGCGAACAAGATTGACCACATAGAGGTGCATGGTCAGAGGATATTCGACCACTCGTTTATCGGAGCAGCCATCACCTCCTATTACAGGGAGGCCTACCGGCGGCAGATGGCGGGCCCGTGGCGCTGGGCCCCATGAGAGGTTTCCCGTATTTCTGACTCATAGTCTTCTCTTTTGACACAGGTTATCACTGAGGCTGAGGTCGTCCGAGCCCTCCGGGATCTCAACAACGGCGCCTCCCCAGGCCCAGACGGCTTTCCAGTCTTCTTCTACTGGGAGTTTTTGTCGGTTGTCAAGGGGGATTTCATGGCATTCATCCAGGAGTTCGCCAGCGGGAACCGGGGCTTCGAGCGCCTTAATCGGTTTTTGTTGTTCATGCTACCGAAGCGGACGCCAGCAGAACGGGTGGAGGACTTCAGGCCTATTGCCATATCCAATGCCATCTACCTCTTGGTGGCTAGGGTATTGGCGAATCGGCTTCGGGAGGCGCTGTCGGAGCTCATCCATCCAGCACAGTCAACCTTCATCTGGGGTCGCAACATCACCGACAACTACACCATGGCCACAGAAATAGTTGCAAAATGGAGGAGGACAACCTACCCAGCATTCCTATGGAAGGTGGATTTCTTTATAGCATATGATTCGGTCTCATGGTCCTTTCTTTGGCAGGCTTTGCAGGTCCGTGGGTTCCCGGAGACTTGGATTGCGTGGATGAAACGGTGCATTACTACCGCTTCATTCTCGATCCTAGTTAATGGGACAAGGTCAGGAGGATGGGTGCAGCCGCAGAGAGGGGTTCAGCAGGGCTGCCCGTTGGCCTCTTGCTCTTCGTCATGGTTGTTGATGCTCTGGCTAGGTGCACCCAAGCAGCATGCAGGACCGGGATCATCGCCGGTTTTGCAAGGAGTCTAGTGCCCATTCTTCAGTATGTGGATGATACGACCTTCTTCATCGAGGGCACGACTCTTGAGGCTAGGCGGATGGCCATTTTGATGGAGCTCTTTGGGTCAGCATTGGGTCTTCATATCAACCATGCCAAATCGACCCTCATCCCCTTTGGCATGGTTGCGGTAGGGTCAGCTAGCTGCACAGAGGAACTCCACACACCGATGGGCTCTCTGCCGATCACCTACTTGGGTCTACCTTTATCAGATAGGCACATCGGCTCGCGAGGTTGGACCCTAGTGATTGAATGACTGGAGCACAAACTTCAAGGCTGGAGTTCGAGTTTGCTATCGAGGGGTGGCCGATTGATTCTGCTATGGTCGGTCCTTTCAGCCCTTCCGACATACTATATGCCAGTACTTCGGATGCCTGGAGCAGTTTTCAGTCGGATTGATTCCTTGAGGAGCAGATTATTTTGGCAGGGCTGCGGATAAGACACATGGGTACATCTGGTGGTGTGGCAAAGTATTTGCCGACCCACATCGCAGGGCGGATTAGGTGTCAGAGATCTCCGCTACGCCAACTAGGCTCTTTTAGCCCAGTGGGCGGGCCGTATCATGGGCCCAGAGGATAGTCTATGGAAGGTGGTTTTCACCAAGTGCTATGGACGGGAGCTATCTTGGGACTCGAGAATCCTTCTTCCACGAGGAGGCTCATGTTTCTGGAGAGGAGTGGTAGCTGTACTTCCATGAGTACGCCCGCTCATGAGGCCGTCACTCGGCTCTGGGGAGGCCTTCTCCTTTTGGCAGCACGAGTGGCTCTCGGGAGGTACATTACATACTGCCTTCCCTCGGCTGGGAGCATTAGCGGCACACCCGGCAGCATCAGTGGCAAAGTCATGGTCCGAGATCGGTGGTAGTGGAACTGGATCGTGGACCCCAGTATTCAGATCTACCTTGTCTGATCAGCGCATAGCAGAGCTCCTGCTACTTCTCCAGAGGACTGCTCCATTCCGGCCGGACCCCTCACGACAAGACGGGTGGGTTTGGGACCCAGCGCCCTACTCGACCCGCAGGCTGTATTCGCACTTTCTCCCAGAAGTCACCATCCCGAGAGAGCTCCAGATGGACTGCAGATCTATTTGGCGTTTACGACTACCTCTTAAAGTCAAGATCTTTGCTTGGCTTATGAGGCTTGCAGACTTCTCACCCGGGCATACAGAGCGAGATAGGCACCCTAGGCGGAGACATTTTGTGCTATGAACGGGGATGCAGTGGAGGACATCACGCACCTGTTCTTTCACTGCCCGAGGGTACGGGAGATTTGGCACCAGACGGGTCGACTGCTCACTTTCCCATCAAACGCAGAGGATTTCTGTCGGCCACTACGCGCTATGGCGAGCCGGAGGCAGGGATGGAGACCACTACTGACGACGTTTTTGGCCGGTTCCTGAGCCATCTGGCTCTAGCGTAACTAGATCATTTTTGTGGGGAGAGATGTCAGGTTGAGACCGTTGTACACCATATCTCTTTTCTCCTTCGGGAGTGGGGTTTTGGGTAGGAGGTCTTATATCTCTAGCCTTTTTTTGCTGCAGGAAGCCCTCCCTTCGAGGGTGGTTACTTGTACATGACCCTTTCATAGATTTATATATACATGGATGACAACCGTACTATCGGGGGTCATCCTTTTTCTTCTCAAAAAAAAATATGAACACTCAATGAATTAGGCTTCCTAATGTTTAATATCAATAACAATAATGTTCATGTTAGAGTTAACTAATTTGTTATCATTTGATAACCAGAAGTCCAACTTGTGACTTCCTTAAGCCGTCCCCATATACGTCCCCAATTTCAATCTGCGCCTGTATCCATGATGTCATGACCCCGGTTCAAACCTTGGTTTGATCCGTAAGCCGCGACTTATTAAGGTCGATCAAATACAATATAGCGGAAGCGTGTCATAATTCATTTGATATATCACATGATATTATCACAGTGTATCCATAACACA